>AWUE01014332.1:0-86000 GCA_001974825.2 Corchorus olitorius
GACCAAAAGACTTGAAGACTGGCCATCACATGAAGCCACTCAAGATCTACTCCACATCTCAAGAAGAACATGCCGCCATGGCAAATATCAATCTTGCTTGAAAAAACAAAATTAGATAAAGAAAGGAAAGAGTTTGAAGCTAAGAGATTAGAACACATCGAAGCTGAAAACATCCTTTTCGAGAGACAAGAAGCTATAGATGATACTGCTAAGCAACTCCTTAGGAGAGTATTCATCAAAGAGCTTAACATGAAAGCAGACAAGGCCCCAGGAGACCAAGATGGAAGTCTTTGGACTCCACACTGGGAGGATAGTGGCGCCAACCACATGGAGGATGCCATCCCAACTTCATCTGACCAAAACATGTGTGATGAAAGTTCGGGGGAAAAGCCTCTCGCCATGAGTGAAGAGGAAACATTAGCCGCCGAGGACTTTGACAACAAGTCTGTTGAATCATTGACCTTCGGGCAGTTCATGGTTAACCTTAACCATACTACTATCACTCTGCCATGCACATTTGCTACTAGATTAAAAGAGCGAATGGAATCATTTGAGCCACCTTCTCCCTAGGAAGATGAAGATGTCATTGAGATCCCCTCAAGTAATGAAGGAGACTCGAGGGGCAACACCTCAGATGAGGCAAAAGCCATGATCTTCACCAAACCAGATGAAGCAAACACTTGCCACATCAAGCCTTTGTATATTAAGGCGCATGTTGATGGCATTCCAATCAGTAGGGTACTTGTTGATAATGATGCAACGGTGAATCTCATTCCCTACTCATCATTGAAGAAACTGGGCAAGTGCACTGATGATTTGATCAAGTCAGAAGTCACCGTGAGTGATTTTTCTGGCAACATCAAGAAGACAAGAGGCATATTGCCTACCCTGCTGACCATTGGGTCAAAAACGTCCCTCTCTGCCTTCTTTGTAGTTGATTCCTCATCAACTTACAACATGTTGCTTGGTAGAGATTGGATTCATTCCAACTGGTGTGTCCTATCATCCTTACATCAACTACTGATGTTTTGGAATGGTACTGAACTTGAAGTGGTCAAGGCAGACAAGAGACCATTCAAAGTTGAAACCAACGCAGTAGATGCAAGGTTTTATGATGGAACCACCGGACCTATAAGGTTCATGGGGCAGGACAAATATGGCCGGCCATACCCATTCATTTCCACAGAAGAAGTCAAACAAGAAGCCTTGAAAGAGATGATGGAAAATCTTGTGCGGCCTGATGCCTTGATCCCCTTCAAGCCGCTTCCATGTGCTCCTATCATAGAGGAGATCCCATGAGTACACAAGCTAGAGAGGTTGTGTTGGCCAACGACATCTTGAGAAAGTTGTCGACATTGGCCTTAGAGATGAAGCTCCAAAGCTTAGAGGATTCAGCCGCCCCATCAGCTAATGCGGCTTATCAAAGTGTAGAAAATACACAAGATTAGATCACCATGGAGGAACTTGATCTTGCTCCCATGAAGTTAGATGATCTCAAGGCTGAGGTACAAGATCCTTTACTTGAAGTAAATCTTGGAGCCTAGGCCAACTTACATAAGTCAGTTGTTGGCCGAAGAAGATAAGCCACGCTTTGTAGCCTTGTTAAAAGAATACAGAGATTGTTTCGCCTGGGATTATGACGAAATGCCTGGCTTAAGTCGTGAATTGGTGGAGCATTGCCTGGCAATCATTGAAGGTTACCATCCCTATCAGCAACCTCCTAGAAGGATGGCTAATGATGTCATTCTTAAAGTTAAAGAGGAAGTTGAAAGGCTCCTTAAGGCAGGATTCATCCGTACCGCAAGCTATGTAGAATGGATTTCAAACATAGTTCCTGTAGTTAAAAAGAATGGTAAAATCAGGGTGTGCGTTGATTTCCGAATCTTGAATTCAGCCACCCCTAAAGATGAATATCCTATGCCTGTTGCAGATCTATTAGTAGATGGGGCCGCCCAACATCAAGTGTTATCCTTCATGGATGGTCACAGCGGCTACAACCAGATCTATATAGCAGAAGAGGATGTTCCAAAGACAGCTTTTCGCTGTCCAGGTGCAATAGGTACTTTTGAGTGGGTAGTCATGCCCTTTGGACTCAAGAACGCCGGTGCAACCTATCAAAGAGCCATGAACGCCATCTTCCATGACATGATTGGAAAATTCATGGAGGTATACATAGATGATGTAGTGGTTAAGTCACACAATCACCTTGATCACATTGATCATCTAAGGCGCTCATTCGAAAGAATGAGACAACATGGTTTGAAAATGAATCCATTGAAATGTGCTTTCGGTGTCAGTGCAGGTAACTTCCTTGGATTTTTGGTCCATCAACGAGGCATCGAGATAGACCAAAACAAGGCAAAAGCCATCATACAGGCAAAACCGCCCACCTCGAAGAAAGAGCTCCAACGCTTCCTTGGACAAGTCAACTTCTTAAGAAGATTCATCTCCAACACTGCCGGCAAGACCAAGGCGTTTTCGCCACTGTTGAAGTTGAGAGACAAGGAGGAGTTTCAATGGAATGATAGACATCGAGAAGCTTTTGAGGCCATTAAGAAGTATTTAGCTTCGCCTTCTGTATTAGTTCCTCCTAAGAAGGATAAGACCTTGTACCTATATGTTGCAGCCACCACATCCTCCATAGGATGTTTGTTGGCTCAAGGGTTAGGAAAGGGAAAGGAACAAGCAGTGTACTACTTAAGTAGGACTCTTACGGATGTAGAAACTCGGTATAGTCCTATCGAAAAGCTATGTTTATCACTTTATTTTGTAGCAATAAAACTAAGACATTACATGCTCTACTTTGATAAAACTAAGACATTAAAAACTGACTTAGTAAAATACATATTATCTCGGCCTCTCCTTAAAGGCCGACTAGGCAAGTGGTGCCTAGCACTCTCTGAGTTCAGTTTCAAGTATATACCTCAGAAGGCAGTGAAAGGGCAAGCAATTGCTGACTTCCTAGCCGACCACCCATGCTTAGACTTGGGAGAAGAGTTTGAAGATACAAACTTTGTCATGGAGGTATCTTTAATACCATGGATACTTGAGTTTGATGGCTCTAGCACTGCCAACTCTGCAGGTGCAGGAATTGTCATCACCTCCCCAGATGATGACTATACCATGATGTCATTCCACTTAGACTTTGATTGTACTAACAATCAAGCTGAGTATGAGGCACTCATCATTGGTCTAGAATTGCTCAGGGAAATGAAAGTATCCACAGTACAGATCAGAGGAGATTCTCTCTTGGTGATCAACCAGCTTACCAGAGAGTTCAATTGCACAAGTCTATCATTGTTATCATACTATGCAGTGGCAGTACAATTGTTAGAAAATTTTGATGATGTAAGGATAGAACACGTCCCCAGACATAAGAATGAGTCTGCAAATGTCGCTGCACAGCTTGCATCTGGCCTTGTATTCCAAGATGATATCTGGAAGAAGGTGGTAAATGTGGAAAGGAGGAGCATGCCTTCGACATTTACTAGGAACAATGTGTTTGAAGTGTACAACATAGTACACAGGCTTGATGATTGGCGGCAGCCATTCCTTGAATACCTCCAAAACCCATCAACAAGGGTCACCAGGAGGATAAGGACTTTGGTTGTGCACTACACTGTCTTAGCTGATGAATTATATCGAAAAGACTTAGACGGATCTTTAATGAGATGTCTAGATCAAGATGAAGCTAAGAAAGTCATCAAGGATGTACATGAAGGTTTATGTGGTGCACACCAAGCTGGTAGGAAATGAGATGGTTGATTCGCCGTCATGGTTTCTATTGGCCAACTATCATGAAAGACTGCATGGAATTTGCCAAAGGCTGCCAAGCTTGTCAGAAGTATGGCCCTATATGGAGACTTCCATCAGAAGAGCTACATTCTATAATAAAGTCTTGGCCATTCAGAGGATGGGCAATTGATCTTATTGGGAAGATCTACCCACCTGCCAAGGGAGGCGTCTGCTTTATTATCGTTGCCACAGACTATTTCACCAAGTGGGTGGAAGCAAAAGCTCTGAATGGCATAGCTCATAATGACATCAAGAAATTCATCAAGGAACATATCATCTACCGCTTTGGAATTCCAGAAACTCTTACCACTGATCAAGGTACTAACTTTGATGGTGAGATCACAAGAAGTTTGGAAGAAAAATTTAGCCTAAAATTCACCAAGTCCACGCCATACTATGCTTAGGCTAATGGACAGGCCGAAGCTTCTAACAAGGTGATGATAGGCATCATAGAAAAAATGATAAAAGACAAACCCGGCAAATGGGATAGGGTCTTACCTAAGGCTTTGTGGGCATACAGAATGTCACAATGTTCGAGTACTGGTGTAAGTCCATTCAGCCTTACCTATGGTCATGATGCAATGGTCCTGATGGAACTTTTGGCTAAGTCAGCCAGAGTTGCATTGCAAAATAACTTGCAGTGGTATGATTACAATGATGCCATGATGATTGAACTTGAAGATCTTGATTCCGAAAGATTGGATGCTTTAGATCACCTGCAAGCACAGAAGAAGAAGGCAGAAAGAAGTTACAATAAGAAAGTTCGTAAACGAAGTTTCGTCGAAGGCGAACTAGTATGGAAAGCTTTCTTGCCTCTTGGTTCTAAGAAACGCGGGAAATGGTCTCCCAAATGGGAAGGACCATTCCGTATCAAGAAAGTACTCAAGAATGGTGCCTATTGGTTAGAAACTGAGGATGGTGATTCCCATAGGAAGTTCATCAACGGGCGCTATTTGAAGAAGTACTATCCAACTGCATGGGAGGCAAAATCTGATCCAAATCCTGAATTTGACATGGAGGAGGAATTAGATGAAGTGGCTATGACTTAACTCACAGCCACATGCTTCACTGAAGTATAAAAACCTACACGCTTCGTGGACTTAGCCACCCCAATTGCGTTCTTGTGGCTTTTAAATAAAAACAAAATATTTTTATTACTTATGAAGTAATAAAAATTTTAAATTTTGCCAATAACCTTAGGGTGTGGCGAAAATTGAAGGAAAATAAGAAATTCCATCACTTAAATTTTACAAGTGTTGTGGAATTTAATTTTCAAAATTTGGCCTTAATCAAAAGGAGGAGGCTGAATTTTCTATGTATTTTTGGATGATTTTGCCGAAAATTCTTAGTATTTTTGGCAAGATAATTCCAAAATAATTTCCAAGTATTTGATCTTTGTGGTTTTAATCATAAGACCAAAGGGTTAAATTGACAAAGGATTTTGTTTAAATTAGATGGCTAAAATAAAATAAAAGGCCACTAATATTAAAGTTGGCAAAAATTCATTTGCCACCAATTCAAAACTTAACTTGTTTGAAGTTGAAATCATTCATAAAACAAAATCTTAAAGTTGTAAAGTACTTGAGAAAAATTAAAAGGGAAATAAAGTTCTAAGCCAAGAGGTGAAGACTACTCCTCCTCATCAGACACCTCAGCTTCTTCTTCTTCAACTTCAGCAAAGGGGTCATCCCCGTTGAACACTTCAAAGTAGTTGGGGATATTTCTTGTCCAAGTCCGAAAAATGCTGTTCAATTGCTCCAATTGGAAGTACTTGGTGCCCATCTCTTCTTCAAGACCAATGACATCAACCAAGGAGGCAGCAATTTCTTCAATCTGCTTGCACTTCTCTATAGCAGCTTGCTCCCTGTTAGTCTTCAGAGTAATGAGTTCACCCTCCACTTTAGACATCTGAGCTTTGAGACTATCCAGAAGTGAGTTGAGAAGTACTTCATGGTCAGTAGGATTGGTCATCTCATGAAACTTCATAATCTCAAGTTCCAACTCTCCTCTGCTCAGCAATTTCTTCAATCTGCTTGCACTTCTCTATAGCAGCTTGCTCCCTGTTAGTCTTCAGAGTAATGAGTTCACCCTCCACTTTAGACATCTGAGCTTTGAGACTATTCAGAAGTGAGTTGAGAAGTACTTCATGGTCAGTAGGATTGGTCATCTCATGAAACTTCATAATCTCAAGTTCCAACTCTCCTCTGCCAGTCAGGTATTCGGCCTTAGTCAAATGAAGTTGGGCCAATGCTTTGGAAGTATGGTTGTAGTCATCAGCAAACAACTTGAAAAGAATTGGGAACTCACGCCAAAATTGAACAATATGAGGATCAACCTTAGGAGAGGCACATATGATATCAATTGACCTCAAGATTGAATCTGCATTCTCCTCCATGCTAGCACGCTTGGCATTGACGAAAAAGCTCTTGATATCATCAATAGCCGTCTCAAGTTCCAAGTTTGAGGGAATGGCTTCCATAACCTCTATCTTAGGAAAATTCAGAAGTGCTGCAACAAGATCCTTAGCAACTACAAAATTAACAAAATTGTTAGAATACAATTTTTGTTAATAAGCTTGGTGAAAACAAATATTTTTACCACCTTAAAATTATTGCCTAATTTTATTTTTTGGCAAAAATAATTATTATGGCTGCCAAAAATAATTATGGTAATATTTTAAGAAAATAAAAATAATTTTTGGCCATAAAAGTATACTAAGGCCGAAAATATTAATGTGCATACCACATGAGTTGTAATTTTTCAACTAAAGTCATGGTATGCTAAAATTCAAGGTCTTTGGTGAATTATAAAAATTAAACTTAATTCTACCAAAACCTAAATTCCAATTTTTGGCTAAGTATACTAATTTGGCCAAAATTAACTAAGCAAAACCCTAATTCCTAAAGGGCATACCGCCCAATTTGCAATTTTTGCAATCAAGGGCTCGGCATGTTAGGATTTGCTAAAATTCATCAATCGGGATGTGCACGTGTCAAATTAAACCTAAATTCATGTGCTAAGGACCTGACTTGATGTGAATAATTGGCCAAAAATAGCAGTTTTGGCCGAAACCCTAAGGGTATGAAGAAATTCAGTGCCGCCCAACTTGTAATTTATGCAATTAAGGGCTCGGCACTTTAGGGTTTTCAAAATTCTATTAAATTGGGTTGTGCACGTGTGAGATTAAACCTAATTTCATGCATGTAAGGCCTGATTTAGTGTTAATTAATGGCTAATTTTATCAATTGGGCCAAAATTAGCAAGAATTTTAACCTAAAAACCTAATACTATGTCGTACAAGTTGTAATTTGTGCAATTTGAGGGCTGCGGCATACTAGGGCACTAAAATTATGAAAATTAAGCTTCCTATATTTTTTATTAGGACTTAATTTTATGATTATCTCCCTGAATTTTTGGCTAATTTAATCAATTTGGCCAAAATTCCCAAATTTGCAGGTTCAATGGGATTATCAAACCTTGTTGAAATCTATAGGTCGAGATGGAAATAGATGTAGATGAGATAGGTTATGATTTATCATGCATGTGGAAAAGTATAGTCTTAATGCTTGTTCTAGGAAGGGGTGAAACCTAGATCAGAACAATAGAAATTAGTTTTAGCAAGATGCGGATTAATTTTGTTAGCATGTTGGAATTTGCTGCTACATCAGGAGCCTATTCCTAGACCAATTACACAAATGGAGTTGTTTAAGATATTAAGAGGATTACTTTATTTCAATGAAAATTGATGTCTACGTCTTAGGCTATATATCGATTTGGAATAATTTATGATCCTTAATTGATTGCAATTTAAGTCAAGTTCATGTTTTGTGTCTATGATCCACGGTTTATTTGATCAAAACAATTACCTAAAGGAGAAGAAGCATGTTTTTAATCAATTGCTTTTCTTAAACTATTTTCTTAATCTTTAGTTTAGTTCTATTTTATTGTTTTCTAGTTTAATTTAGCTATTTTGAAAAAACCATAAAAATCCCCTTTGGTTAGACTTTCTTTAGTGTAATTTGGCTTTAACTAGTTTCCACCTTCTCTGTGGGATTCGACCCCTACTTGACCTAGCTATTAGTTATTGGTTTGTGGGGATTTATTTTGTGATTGACTAACGACTCGACCAAGAGCTCAGTAAAGCGCTAAAACATTTAAGTTTGGAAGAAGCTAAGAAGAACAAAGACACGGTATTATGATCAAAGAGCTAAAACAAGACAAAGAAATCTCAGCAGTAATAAGATAATGGCAACATCAGCATAGCCAACAAGCTATGGATCAGGTGAAATGCCAATAATGATATGATAGAAAAGATTTCATCAATAGTAGAGGAATCTTAGAAATAGTATGAGATTCAAGAACTTAGCTTTCCGATGCAAGATTGATTCTGCTGAGAAAATGCATTCTGTTGGCAATCGAAAATGTGCTGACAAAACACTTTCTGCTAGCAGGTATGTTCTTACTTTTGCTAAATGTGGCCGCAAGAGAGATAAGTTAGATAAAATAAATTCTCAACCGCAGAGCTTTAATCAAGCATCGAAACATTTAAGCGACAAAAATATGGCAAGAAAGATCCCAGCAATAGTAAAGAAATCTCAGCAGTGGTATGAAATAGAAGAACTTAGCTTTCCGATTGTGAGCTTAATCCTGTTAATAAAAACGCCTTCTGCTGAGAAAACGTCTTCTGCTGGCAGTCATGCATGCGCTGAGAAAACATCTTCTGCTAGCAGTCATGCATTTGCCGAGAACATGTCTTGTCGTCTTCTATTGACAACCTTTGGCCATAAAAGCATTATCTTCATCCGTAGCAGAGGATCAGAGATCTCCAACATTGGAAATTGAGGAAAAGCGGTGTTGATTCTTCAGCAGCAGGTTAGGATTTATGGCAGCAGCAAGAGTGCTTTGAAGGTTGTGGCATCTTAACCTCACAAAAATACTTCAAACTATGAGAATTTGAAGACTATCCAAAAGCAAAATAAATTGGGGTAATAGATTTAGCCCCCAAGTATGGAATATAAAATGGGTATATGTTAATTAATCTAAGATGAATATGCAATTTAAGAAAAGTAAATGACTTATCTTATTGCCATCTTTAGCTAAGAAGATTGAGTTAGCCTTAATTCAAAGAATCAATAGTGTGCTGCAAAATCCATAAGCAATTTTTCAATTGCTTTGGCGTTAGAGATCCACATGCTTGATTCCATAGCAATCTAGTAGTGAAACTAGTCATAGCAATGAGGAAAAAAAAAGGGAAATAATTGCTTCTTAAGACCGAAGAACATATCAATTGAACAAAGCATGAATAGCTCATAATTATCAATAGGATAAAGCATATAGAAAATGAGTAATGGATAGGATAAAGAAATAATACGTAATTATGAAAATAGCAAAGTTAGAAGGACTTAGCTCATATGAATGACTTCGAGGATTTCATTTAGCTTGAAGTTCCTTAGAAGTGTCCAACTCCTTGCTTAAAACTTATTGTTGTTTAATCGAATGGCTCAATTGCTGAAGAGAATGACTCTGCTGAGCAGAGACCCTTTGCTCCTTTATTTAAGTACTAAGATGATGCCTTCTTGATACATGCTTGCACAAGACAAAACAAAGAAAAGGCAATATGAGATTAGAAAAGTGAAATCAAAATGCGCCAACAACAAAGTTATGCCAACAGTGGAGCTTAAGTTGAAATAACATAATAATATGCTTAGCAGTAGTAAGGTTTGAGCCATTTAGCTTTTAGCAAACTCTGACTTAGTGTCTCCATCTTGAGTTATCGTCTTGTTATTGCCACCGTCAAATGACTCCAAGAATTCTCTGCTGGCATATTCCTCAGCAGAGAAACAAACATTGCTGGACTTTGCAGCAAGGGAAATGAGTATCTTGGTTGCCAACTTGCAAGCTTCAGCATTGAGACCCAACTGATTGTACAAACTCTCAAATTTTGGATTCTATTGTAGTGTCGTGATTGTATCATCTTTGATAGCATGGTTTCTGCTGGGACTTTCGCTAGCTTCACTGTTGTGAATCACAACAGCGACTTGACCCATATTTTGTCTCAGCGGAGGATCCTCATTGGTTTGTGGGAGATCTAGTGCCCTATTGGGCGCTTGCGATTGTCACACTTTTCTTCAACCTCAGCAGTGACCAAAGCCTGATGATCACTTCGCTCATCACTTGTAGAAGACCGAATGGTCTCCACTCTTATGGATCTAGCAGTTCGCCGTGCAACATCAACCAATTTGGCAAATTTGTCTATGCCAAGATTCTCCAGCAGAGCCCGATATTCCAGCAGCATATTATGAATGCAAATATCAACCAGCATAGACTCAGCATATTCATCATAACAATCAAGAGCCATATCTTTAAATCTATGCACAAAGATAAGCAAATCTTCCCCATGCTTTTGAGCGGTGGTTTGCAAATGTAAAAAAGTGACATTTTCCTCACTTTGGAAATACTTGTTGCAAAACTTATCAACCATCGTTTCCCAACTATGAATAGAGTTAGAAGGGAGAGTTGTGTACCATGTGTAGGCCCTATCCGTGAGAGACTTGGAGAATTCCCTTAAACATAAATCCGGGTCTGCTGCATAAGGTCCTACAGTGACCATGAACTTGCTGATGTGCTCCAATGCATTCCCTTTGCGTCCATCATATTGAGGAAGGATGTGAACATCATAGCCTTTGGGATAAGGCTTCTTCAGCAGCTCCTTGGAGTAAGGAGGATCATGAACAAGGTGAGAGCCCACAGCAGCAGTTTTGGAACGTTCCCTTTCCAATAGTGTAGCTACTTCCGCCATGGTGATGTAGCTATTCCCAGCAGAATGGTTGGCATGTGGTAAAACCTCAACACTAGCTCTTGGCAAAGTCTGCTCTTCACGCCTCTCTGCTAGAGCACGAACATCTTGATTTTGACGAGATGTTTCAGTGGAGCCGTTGGGGCGCAACTCCTTGATAGCCTCAAAGATTTTAAGCTGGCCATCTTGCATGATTCGAACAAAATCAACGAATGCCTCAGTAATAGGCATCTGCCGTGGTGCCCCCAAGTCTTCTGGCTCCTCTACTTCATAGACTTCTTCTGGATCTTCTTCGTCAGCAGCCCGATCGAAATTGTCTTCTTTAGCAAGATTTTGGATACCAGGAATTTCTGGCATGTCTCTGATAAACCGACATCTTCCTCCAATAGCACAAGCCATTACACTTCAAAGAACGAGACTCCAAGGGGAGTCACCAAAATGTTTGGGGTCTTTTTGTCAGCAGAGGTGATGTGGCACTTCATGTTGCTGTGGCACCAAATCACCTTATACACGTGGATGGAGTCGCCAGCTAGATTAACCTCTAGCAAGTATCAATGGATAAGGAATTGGTCTTTACCCCCAATTTTGGGTTTTGAGTCAAGTATAAAAGAAGACCTAGGTCTCCAAGTCTTCCCGCCTTTGAAGTTTTAATTTGTCTTGTGTTCCAGCAGGGTCTTGTCTTCTAGGACCCCAGCAGCACCTCTAGGCAGAAATGCTTCCTCCTTGGCAGGATGACACCTCAGCAGCGTTGCACCTCGAGAACCACGCTACTAATCTCATTTGTTGATGAAGAACAAGACTTCGATTGAAGTTCCCAGCTGTCGAAACGTTCGGGTCCGGGGAACCCTGCCGAAACGACGTTGGAAAGGAGGAGTCGCCACTAATCTTTTTTAAGGTGGGATTAGTCACCTAAAGGCCACCTAAGCTAAGTAGAGTCCAAAGCTCGGCAATGGACCTACTAAACCTAAGGTTCGGTCTTGCAACCTAAATCTAGGTTCAAGAGTCGGTTACGCCCGAGGAAGGATTAGCACCCCCGAGTTGCCCGTCAAATGACGGTACCTCTAGTCTAACTAAATCTAGTGGGTCCAAGAGAAAAATATGGTTGCTTTTAATCCTAATCTTTGATTTTTATTTGAAAAGGGTTATGAAAGAAAATAAAAGCATTTTTAAAACGAATGTCGAGAATTCGAAGAATATGACCGAACACCGTCGATCAATTCTATCTCGATTCTCTTTCACTATTTGTTCTCTTGTTGAATCTTCTGCACCGGGAAGATATTTTGAAAATGCTGTGACAAAATCATTTTACCATTTTTTGATTTTTTTGAAAAAATAAGCTTAATCAATTTTATTAATTTTACAAAATCTTCTATTGGAATTACTAAATTAAAAACATTTTTTTTCCTTTGAAAATGCTTACCATGAAAACTCTTGAATTCTTCATTTTATAATTTCGAAAATGGAATAAGAGAACATGATTTGAGAAAAACCTTTTTGAAAACACCTTCTATTGCCTCTTTTAATTTTCTGATTTTTTTCCTTTTTTTTTGGATCTTTTTCTAACTCTTGATTAATGCATGTATGCAAATGATGAATGCAAGGTCCGATTTTTATAGTTGACTCACGTAACCCGGGCTATTGAAAGCACTTCCCAGGATATATGCTCGGAGCCCCAACGCATCCCGAGAAGAGCCGTCTCATCCTCAGGGACACTCAGTGGCCCCGAAAACTCGACCACTCACTAAATGCCCCCTCTTCGAAAGGGTTACGGTTATCAACTGATTTTAGGAGGTGGCATGATATGCAAACATATATAAGTAATGACAAGTAAATATGATATGCATGCAAGTAAGTTCTACTTTATCACTACTCTAAATTAACTAAATTATTATAAACCAATGCCTAACTGGGCCAATTAACTTAAATAATAAATGACTTAAAGAAATGAAAGCCTAATGGTCAAATTGGACTGACTGGGGACACTTCTGCACATCAAGTAAAGGATTAGTAACATTCAGGAAAGCAAAAAAAACATAAATGATGCAAAGCAGGGACTCAATTGCACAATCACATTATGAACACCACAAATCAAGGAGCAAATTGCAATAAAGACAAATGAAATCCAAGGTCAGGGACCTAATCAAACCAAAAACAAATCCAAGTTTCAATCAGGGGCCTAGATGAACAAGGAAACAAGTTTGGGTCTTTATGTGAACTAAATTAAATATTCCAGGCACCTAATTGCGCACAAAAACAAATCTAGGTCTTTAAATGAATCCAAATACAAGTTACCAAATTATCACGAACTAGGATATTTTCTCCAATTTAATATAAACTCAAAGAAATAAGTCATTAAATCCAAGTTTTGATTTTTAGACTAAGATCAATTCAAATGGATTCACCAATCCCTCTTTGAGCTAATTTTGATATAAATAATTAGACCTTTTAATTCAAAAACTTGGATTTTAAAATCATTAGCTCTTAATGGTATAAAGCCCAATTATCAAGCTAACTTTAATTTGAAAATCTAAGTTTTAAATCAAAGGATCCATTTTTATGCCCAAAATCAACTCAAAAAGTAACTATGAATCCATCTTGGAATCAATTATACTTTAAAAATCAAAACTTTGAACTAAAAGGCTTGAGTTTTCTTTCAAGTCTAAATTAAACTTAAAGGAAATAGCCATATTCAAAACCCAATCATTTTTATCACATTATAGCAAACAAAGTTCCTAACTTTAACATAAAAATAGCAAATTTAAGCCTTTTGACATAAATCTTTATCAAAATAAACTATTAAAGAATAAATGATGAACATAAACCTAATCTACCACATTTTATTAATTAAAGACCAAACCTTTTCAATAAAAATCCAAACTTTTAGCAAAATTATCATTTAAATCAACAAATCACCACCATAACCACATAAACATATAAAAAATTAAGTAAAATGACTTCATCCACCATGAAATTGGAAACAAAATGCCATACACCAAACAAACAAGCCCCAAATTGCAACAAATTAAAACAAAGCGGATTTAATTGAAAAAACAAAATTGAAAGGAAGACTTACAAAAACGGTGCCGCTTTGAATGATTAAGGCCTATAATCGACAAACCCTCTCTTTTCTCTTCACTTCTTCTTCTTCATCATTGAGAACCCTAAATGAGCACCTTAACCAGCGCCGCCGCCGCCTCTAAGGTCCACCACCACAGTAGACAACCAAACTCCCGAAACACCCAAGATGAACAGCCAAATCAACCGGCGGTAGACCCTAAATCCCTTGCTTCAGTTCTCTTGTTGCAAAACCCTTGTTTCTTCTTCTCAAAATCCCTCAATAGAACTCGTCAAGGAAACTTTTTCTTCATCAAATCGACCCCAGATTTAAGATCCCCATCTTCCCAAACCTCCAAGCCCTCAAGAATTTCGAAAAATAGGGTGCGTTTTAAGTTTCAAGAATGAAGAGCCAAGTTTGGTTTCGGGTTTCAAGAAATGAATGAGCAAGATTTGATTCTTGAACAATGTTCGAGCAAAAGGTTCACACCCTCAAGGTAAGTTCCTCCCCTTCATCGTTTTCTTTCTTCTTTTTTTGCTTGAAGGAAAGAAAACTATTTTAATTTGATTTTTCTCTAGGGTTTTCGGCTTATGCTCATTTGTGAATTTTTGTGTATGTAATTTTCAGGGAGAAAAAGCTGTAAGGAGAGGGAAGATCTGTTTTTTCAGTGAGAAAACTTGAGTGTGGAGAAAGCCCATTAGTGTGTGAGAAGTGTTTGAATTCCCCCCTTTTTCTGTGTAGCAACCAACTCTCAAGATAAGATCCTTTTCATTCTTTCGGTTAGCTGTAATTTTTAATTTCCCCTTTTTCTTTCTTTTCCTTCTAACAACTTTCTTGTCCATTTTCCAGGTGACTCAGCTGAATTTGTTGAGATAAAATCCAGGAGAGAATTGATGTGCACGTGTGGGAGGTGAGGTGGCAAGGTGAGCTTGCGAGCTGTTTTCTCTTTCTGTAACAGTTTTTCTTTTCCCTTTTAGCTACCAAATTTGGTGTGTATTGTTGTATTACTATGTGTTGACTTTGTGAATTGCAAGGGTCCTTGTGTGCAATTGCTTTGAAATGCTATTTGATGCTCTGCCATTGTCTCACTGATTTTGCTTGCTTGCCTAATGGCCTCTGTATTCATGGGTGTAAGCCTTGCTATTTGCTAATTATTGTAAATGAAGCCATGAGATTATAAACTGTAATGTGCATTAAGATGTTGCTAAAATGGTGTTACTTCATGCTCATTTTGTAACTGAATCCTTGTTGGCCTTTGTGCAACAATCCTTTCCTAATCTTGATAATTTGATTCGTTGAGTAGCACTGCACACACCTACATTGTATGATAGAAACTTTGTTGTCATGTGTAAGTAGAAATGCCATGCTTAAAAATGGTTGATAAATGTTACTACCCTCCTCCCTTTGTTTTGCTTTATGAACTACCCTAAGTCTTGCAATGACATTCTGCCTGCTTTACACTCATGGCGAACCTGACTTTGTATCACCCTTATCAAAATATTTGTTGTCTATTACACTGAACTCTGTTGGCTGCATCATCACACATTGTAGGCTTAGTAATGCATATGTTGTTGCTTGTTCTGCTGTCATGTTGCTTCTACAATTGTGCTTATGTGCCTTCAATTTGCTTACGACGTGTTGACCCTGAAATGCTTGCTGCCCCTACTCTTAATTTATGTGCTGAATTGTTTGCTTGCTTGGTGGCATGTTTGTTGCTATTTTGGTTCAAACAGGTTTGCTGTTTTGCCCTGTTACGGCATCCATAATCCTCCTCTAACATGGCTGGAACTTGAGGCTTTTGGCATCCAATTTATATGACAGCAACAAAGAATCTCTGCTGAGCAAATTGCCTAATGGGAACATGGCTGCCACCGAAGTATGAGGGCAAATGAACAATCCAAGCGAAGTAACAAGAGCTCAGGACTTTGGACCCCACTTTTTACGGCTTTGTATTAATTAAGCATGATTGAAAACCTAAAAAGGAAAACTCTCATTTTGCAGAAGTATGTAAGCCTGTAGAGAAAAGAAACTTCTTTTTTTTGTTATCTTCTAATTTTCCTTTTATAATTTTTTTGTCTTTGCTTTTTTTGTAGACTGTAAAAAGGGATTATAAATAAATGAAACCTTCTTTTGTAATTTTCCGCATGATATTGGAACTTAATTGGAACCTCTTGTAAGGATATGGACTCCAATTTCCCTTGTCCAAATGAAAGGCAAAAGCTAAATTTGCAAAATTCAAGTTTAAAGTTCAAATGATAACACGGTAAGACTAAAAGCCCATAATTAACAAGGTTGGATTGGCATAATTTAGAAAAAAGAGTTCTATTACAAGCATGTATACAATGCAAAACTAACCAAATAAAATGAATAAACAAATTAAAATGCCTACCAATAAAATGGATGTGCTATATAAAATGCAATTTAAAGAGACAATGTAAGACAATTAAAAGGAAAATATTTTTGGATTTTGATCCTGGAATGCAATGCAATCTACCCAAGTCTACATGCTAAAAAATAAAAATGACCAAAATGCCCCTAGGTGACTCTAATTCTAGTTAAGAAATAAATTGATTTAAATTAAAGGATACAGGACAAAAAATGGGTGTCTACACCAGCAGCACTTCCCAGCAGCGTGTCTCAACAGAAGTGCCTCCCTCTAGGTGGAATGACACGTCAACACTGTTGTACCACAGTAGCCACGCTACTGACCTTCTTTGTTGATAAAGAACAGGACTTTGGTTGAAGTGCCCAACAGCACTTCTCGACAGCGGAACCTCCTCCTCGACAGAGTGACACGTCAGCAAGGTTGCACCAGGTTAGCCATGCTGCTGACCTCCTTTGTTGATGAAGGATAAGACTTTGGTGAAAGTGCCTAGCAACACTTTTCAGTGGCGGAACCTCCTCCTTGGCAGAGTGACATGTCAGCAAGGTTGCAACAAGTTAGCCATGTTGCTGACCTCCTTTGTTGATGAATTATAAGACTTTGGTGAAAGTGCCAAGCAGCACTATCTAGCAGCGGAACCTCCTCCTCGGCAGAGTGACACGTCAGCAAGGCAGTCCCACAGCAAACAGACAGCTATACACCATCAACAATGAAGAACAAAAGATAATCCAAGAAGAAAGTAACACTTTGTGGAAAAAGAGAAGATATAAGGCTAGTAGTAGAGATAATAATGAAAAAGGAAATAGTAAGAGAGGTTTGGGAGAGCAGAGGTAGCTTGCTGCACTTGAGAATAGGACTTGGCTAACACGATTTACACCCCCTCCATGGTTTTTATGGAATCTCCCCTTGAACTTCATCTTCTTCAAAGAGCACGAAAATGGAGCTTCTTGATGGCTTGAATGGAGACCTTGAGAGCTTGAGAAAGAGAACAATTGAGGTTTTTGAAGATACGGTTATGGAGTAAGATTGTAAGGGATAAAGTGGCTTTAGGGTTTAGTGTATGGATTTATGAGGGAATGAATGGAAATGGAGGATTTAAGAGCTTGAAAGTAGAGAGAGAAAAGGAGAGCTTTAGTGTAGAGAGAGTAGAGAGAGAAAGTGTAGTGGAGAATGAAGCATAATTTCCCCCTCCTTAATGGATGAATTATGATTATCCTCCATGGAATAGTGAAAAATGAGCACTATTTATAGGCAAAGGAAATTGGTCTTTACCCATTGTTGTAATAGCTTGCATTTCAGTATGTACCGGTCTGTGGGAGTGCTGCAGAAACTTGGAGTGGAGGGCAAGGAAAATGTCATCTTCGGTGTCATCAGCGGAGCCAGTACTGCTATCAGACTGCATGTCAAATACAGCCTGTTGGGACAACTCGTTCTACCCGGTTAATACCCTTGGATCTGCTGAGCATTTGACTGTAGCGAAAGGTTCTAGAAAAGCTGGTATTGGTTTACTTGTTGTCTGCCAAATATCCAGTGGTCTGCTGAGTGCACTGCAGAAACTTGAGGAGCAAGAAGAATGTGACCTCCATGTGTCAGCGAACTGACACACGCTATGTCAGGTATGGCCAGCTGTTGAGATCTCCCTTCATCCAAGAAATATACCTTGGGCTTGATGAGCACCTGGCTATCTTGGAAAGCTCTAGAAAAGCTGAAAATGGCTTACAACTGGAATGCAACTACTGTCAGACAAATATCCAGCGGTCCGCCCTCTACTGCTGCATATCCAATGTCTATTTCCTTTTCACAAGTTTCCTCTCCCATCAGCATTTAATGCTCAAGGACAAGCATTTAATACTTATGACAAGATTCCCTTCAACCCATGTGGAGGTAACGTGTATAGGCTTCCCAAGGTCACTATTCCCCTTCTAATCATCTTTGTGTCAATCACCATTAACTTACCCAAGCATTTAAGTTAAGGATTTGACTAAAAATAATTAGAACACAACAATTACCTCACAGCCAACCAAACCATGCTCCCAACTAAATCCACCATGGACATGGGCTTGAGGGGCCACGTGTCAGCACCTACATGGTGCCACAAAACACACTTATTAGTCATTGATATAGATGACTTTAATAAATGGATAATAAATAATGAAAATAGATTAATAGATAATAGAATTAAGCGAAATAGATTAAATGGAGGAATACTCCCCTATGGGTGACTCCCATGCATGGTTTAATCATGTGCTGCCACATCACTCCGTTGTGGGCTCCAGCAGGACCCGATAGTGGGCCTGGTGCTCCAACAGAGGCCGATGAACAGTAATCTCCTAACAGAGGCCAATAACATAGACTTGCCTATTAACGAGTTCCACCATCAGCATGTCTTGGGGTTTGCCACGTCAGCTTGCTATGGGTCCCAATAGTGCCAAATAGTGGACTCGGCATCCCAACAGAGGTCATGAAAAGTTATCTCCCAGCAGACCTCTGAAATCACAAAGTTATCATGGATGGTCGAATGGAGCTCTTGAACATGGCTGGCCGAGCAGATCAATGATAATGAATAATGTATCATAATAATAAAAACAAGGTGAGAACTATAGGTTGTCTCAATCACCGGCGGCATAATGCCTTGCCATGCCTTGATGATGGTAAACAATGCATCATACAAGGAAGACTAGGTGTGAGCTATAGTGGTTTCTCAATCACCAATGCCTTGCCACATAGTGGGCTTTTGTAAATAAAGACACGGTGAGAACTATAGGTTGTCTCAATCACGACCGCATAATGCCTTGCCATGCCTTGATGATGGTAAACAATGCATCATACAAGGAAGACTAGGTGTGAGCTATAGTGGTTTTCTCAATCACCAATGCCTTGCCACATAGTGGGCTTTTGTAAATAAAGATACGGTGAGAACTATAGGTTGTCTCAATTACCGGCGGCATAATGCCTTGTCATGCCTTGATGATGGTAAACAATGCATCATACAAGGAAGACTAGGTGTGAGCTATAGTGGTTTTCTCAATCACTAATGTCTTGCCACATAGTGGGCTTTTGTAAATAAAGACACGGTGAGAATTATAGGTTGTCTCAATCACCGGCAGCATAATGCCTTGCCTTGCCTTTCCTTGATGATAGTAAATAATGCACCATACAAGGAAGACTAGGTGTGAGCTATAGTGGTTTTCTCAATCACCAATGCCTTGCCACATAGTGAGCTTTTGTAAATAAAGACACTTTTTGGAGGCTTTGATGGAGATTTAGGAAGCCATAAATAGTGTTTATGTGATAAAGGAAGGTGTTTGTTGAGACTTGAAGGAAAATGTCTCTTTTTGTTTTGGGGAAGAAGATGACTAATAGTGAATCCCCCTTTTGGAGCTAAGATGAGGTTTGAATAGTCGTTGTTTATGGGCTATTTAATTAATTGTCAATAATGGGCTTTTAATGAAGTAATGCCCCTTTTAGAGATAGATAGGCCTTGTGGTAAATAATGAGTATTAAGAGTGGGACCCATTACTTAAGAAATAATGACTTTGAGTATTTTTTGTTTGATTTGGGCTAAGTGTTTGTAATTTTGGGCTAAGAAAAGGTTGAGGCTTTGTGTAAAAATGTGGGTTTTGTAGGACTTTTTGGATCCATCACAAATTGGCCCCTAACATTGGCTATCATCACACAAGGGAAGATACAAACGCATCCTCTTTAATTTGAGACAACTTTGTATTACATAGTGTTGATCACCATCAGATTGGGCCCAAGGCCCACTGGCCAAATAAGACCCAAGCCTCTATGGTATTATAAATAGCCAAGGCATGCCTCATTTACCTCATTATGTCATATGATATTCACTATGCTCTATCATGCTCACTATGTAATATCACACTCCACCACACTCACAACACTGAAAGTGGACCTCACTGACTTGACCATCGGAGGAGGTCTCCCCTCAAACACCATAGGGGAACCTCTTTCTCACGGTTTGCACTCTTGCAAGCCTCTCGGAGCTCGATGTTGAAGCCTCGATATTATTTGGCATCAACAATGGCACCGTCTGTGGGAATCGAGCAAAAAGTTTTACTCTTTCCGGTTAACTTTCTAGCTCCAAAGTGTGTCTGTTTGAGATCGCCGGATTCCGGCCATCTTTTCGGTGAACCACCACCACAGTTGGAATCCCCTCAACTCGGAGAGTCTTCCGTCAAAATTTGAAGCCAATCCACCGTCGGAATAATCTGCATGCGCCGCTGAGAGCTCTCCCTTCCCGCTTGGCTGTCGAGCTAGATCTGCGAAAGCGCAGCCACTGTTGAGCGACACCATCCGAGCCAACATGCAGGGGACAACTAGAAGAAGCTCCGATTTAAATTTCACGGCAAACAGCAGTTCGACGCGCCATCACCGCCCCACGCGTCATTGGTGTTTTTCCTCTCTCTTTCCGCCGTTTCCGAACCAGATCTACACGAAACTAGACTTCATTTCGCGACACCGCCTACCTAGGTGGGCTGGTGCAACGTGGCACTCCAGCTACCAAAAAATTTACGGCGAAAGCTTGCCGGACACGCGGCACGCACTGTCAGCCACCGACCACGCACCGTCAAGCCCCTCCACGCGCTAATTTATTCCCCTATGTCGACCGATGACGTGGCACCATCCGGACCGTCCACGTCATCAATCTGCTTCACCGATGGGCCGTCTAGATCTCGCCACGTAATCACCCTCTGACCCACAAGGGGACGTCAGCATGCACAGTTAACAGACTCGACCAACCAGATCGTGCCACGTGTTGCACACGGCAGCCGCTGATTTGAACGGGCTGCACAGACCACTGACCGAACCGATTCAGGCCAGCATCTTTGACTGGCTGGTTCGGGCCATTCCAGACCGATTCCAAAGGTTTTCGGACGTCCTCTTTCCGATTTTGAGGTCAGATTTAACCAATTCTTTCTCGATAATCATACACTAATATTATGCCATACTTACCATGTTAAATATGCATAAATTGAGCTAACATGATCATGCAAGAGTATCACTTAAGCATGCCTACATGCCTTTTATCAATTTTTGATGGTAGTATATGCCTAGTACTCATTCGTACATGCATCACTCGATTTTAACAGTCGTATATGCTCTGACATAATAGAAATTATTGCTCCATGCTCCGTGATAGTAGCATTGTTTATATTCCTTTGACTACTAATCTATCTACTTTTGATAATGCATGAGAGCTTCCTTTCGATCATTCTCGGCAATACGACCGACGAGCATTCATTAATGGCCACAGAACCCCCAATCGGGCAGATAAGCCGATCGATGTCATTCATTATCGACGATAAGACCTCACGGGCTATAAGACCGATTGACGCACATGACATCATCCATTGTCGGCAATAAGACCTCATGGGCCATAAGACCGATCGATGCACACGACTTAGTTAGTTCGAGCATCCGTCGATCGAATGACATTCGTCCAAGGTTCATCCTAGGGCTCCACTCGTTCTCTTCGGGAAAGTGCCGAATGAAAGTCAAGAGGTCGTCACGCCTCTTAAGGCTCATAACCGACAGGGTAGCACACCCCACGACAATCCTCCAAATGCCTTTTAAGGCCCGCCATCGACAGGAAGTTGAAAAAAAAAACGGAGAGCACACGATGCCATTAGAGCACACGATGCCACAAGAGCACATGATGCCATGCTTTGGGCCCTACACCTAACGTCACCGACACCCTTGATATCTCATTCGGTACTCACACACGACGAACGTCCCTGGATCTCTCAGGACACCTTGGATGCCTCATTTGGCGCTACGAAGAAAGCAAGTCGCTCGTCTGACCACTTTATAATCGCCCTCACGACTGGGGGGCAATTATTGATCACCATCAGATTTGAGTCTAAGGCCCACTGGCCAAATAAGGCCCAAGCCTCTAAGGTATTATAGATAGCCAAGGTATGGCTCATTTACCTTATTATGTCATATGATATTCACTATGCTCTATCATGCTCACTATGTGATATCACACTCCACCACACTCACAGCACTGAAAGTGGACCTCACTGACTTGATCGTCGGAGGAGGTCCCCCCTCAAACACCATAGGGGGACCTCTTTCTCACGGTTTGCTCTCTTGCAGGCCTCTCGGAGCTCGATGTTGAAGCCTCGATATTATTTGGCATCAACACACAGTACTATAGTATCTTTTATTTCGTTCGATTCTGAAGCTATTATAATATCCCTCCATTTCATTACATCCTTTAATATGTAACCAATTGTGGCTTATAGATTAATGGAGAGAAAGTTTCCTTCTAATAATGACTCGAAGGCGAAAGTTGTGCTAGAGGAGTGATTAAACATTTGTTTTCTGTTTTGGTTGAGGAAGCAAAGGGGTGGGAAAAATGCAGTCAAATGAATTGCATATATGTAGGCAAGAAATAGAGGTTGTACTTAAACAACATTGTGCTCTAAGCATACAAAATGTCTTAGAATAATTCAAATTGTAAAAGCTAAGTATTGATGATTTTTGTTTACTCGAATTATAACTGTCAAGATCTAAATTTCTATATTTGATCAGCCTCAAATCTGCAGTTATTGAAAAAGGTAATATATGATTTTTGTAGGGCTAATTGTTTAAACAGGTCCCTAATGTTTGCGAAAATGTTCAAATAAGGGCCTAATCTTCCAATTTAGTTAATTAAGTCCCTAATGTTGCAAAATCGCCTTAAATCAGTTCCTAGCATCAATTTAAATCCTACCCATTATTTTTGTACCCTGGTGAAATTACTCACAACTGTCGAAACGTTCGGGTCCGGGGAACCCTACCGAGACAACTTGGAAAAGGAGGAGTCGCCACTAATCTTTTTTCTAAGGTGTGATTAGTCACCTAATTGACCTAACCAGTCTAATGAGATCCGGTGCTTGGCATGGGACCCACTAAACCTAAGGTCCGGTCTTGTAACCTAAATCTAGGTTCGGGAGTCGATTGCGCTCGGGGAAGGATTAGCACCCCCGAGTCGCCCGTCAACTACTGGGTCGAAAAGAAAATTGGTTGCTTTTAATCCTTAATCTTGATTATTATTAGAAAGGGTTATGAAGGAAAAAGAAATCTCTTTAAAACCAATGTCGAGAATTCGAAGAATATGATCGAACACCGTCGATCAATTCTGTCTCGATTCTCTTTCACTATTTGTTCTCTTGTTGAATCTCCCGCACCGGGGAGAGGTTTTGAAAATGCTGTGTCAAAACCTTTTTGTTTCTTAAAGTCTTTTACTTTGCTTTGAAAACTTCCATTTTAGTCTCCCTAAAAATGGCGTGAAAATCTTCTTTTCTAGTTGTTTTGAAAAAACCTTTTCCATTTTTTATTGATAAACTAAGTCTGGTTTGAATTTGAAAATCTCTATTTAAGTCTTAAAACACTTGATTACCAATTTTAATTCGTTTTGAAAACTGAGTAACAGAACACTTACCTTTACCTTTACACTTGATTACCAATTTTAATTCGTTTTGATCTCGGAGCGAAATCCCGAGAGGTCGTGCTCATGCACCTTTACCTGGAATTCGCCCGTCATAGTCAAAAACACCACTTTATAAATCAGGACATATAATGGTGGCGTGTAATGCAAACAGTTTAAATATACAAATAAGTATGATATGCATGCAATTAAGTTCTACTTCACTAAATTATTACAAACCAAGGTCCGACTGGACCAATTAACAAATTAACGATAACTAAAGGAAAGAAAAAGACTTATGGGTCGGACTGGGCTTGCTGGGGACCTTTCTGCACACTAAAGAAAATGATCAGTGATATTCAGGAAACAACAACACAATTTACACCTCATCAATGCAAATCAAAGACCTAAATTTACCAAGTGACAACCATAATTCCAAAAATTTGTCAATTTCTTTTCAAGTTAACTTCTATTCGAGAAATTAGGTCCTAACTCCAAGTTCAATTTCCTTAAAATTGAAATTAGCCCAAAGTGTCTTACATATCATCTTCAAGCTAATTTCAATTTGAGAAAATCTTCACTTTAAGTTAAGACCCCATTTCCAAATCAAGGTTAGCTTAATTAGAAATCAAGATTTAAGGTTCAATATTCAATTAACTCTTAAACACATTAATTACCACAATAAGCAAATCTCATTTAATGTGTCCAAAGATTCAACTTGCAAACAAAATCTTTATCACAAACTCCCAATTTCAAATCAAAATTGCTTCATTAATTAAATTCCCATTTTTAAATTGAGCAAACAAGCTTTTTCAACCATAAATCTCATATTCCAATACAAAGGCAATTCAATCAAAGATTCATGAAGCTAGATTAACATAAAGATCAATTTCAAGTTGATTTAAACATAAAAATCCAAATTTTGACATCACACACTTAAATTAACCAAAAAGACATAACCTTTGAACCCTAAAAACCCAAAAATCATGCATTTTCAAATCGAAATTGCAAACATATCCAACAACATCAACCAATCAAATTAAAATCTAGTCTATAGGCTAAAGGGCTTAACCTGGAACAAATCACGGCCAAATAATTTAAGCATAACTTAACATCCAACACAAAGACTTACTTTTTAACCAAACATTCAAGATTTTAATTTTGGAGATCAAAAACTAGGATTTTTATTTAGATCTAACATTGAGAAGACCGAATAACTAAAAAAACCGTAAATTTAGCATCTTTACAAAAGAAAAAACCAAACAAGTTTCCAATTTAGAGTAATCACACCCAATCAAATCTCAAATTGCAGCAATTAAACATAACAAGTCTCAAATTGCAGTAATCAAGTAATATCAGTCCCAAATTAAATAAAAATGGTAGCTTCCAAGCCAAAATTGCACAAATCTCACAAAAATGAACTAAATTGAAAAGGAAGAAGAGTTACCTTCACCAAAACGGCGTCGTTTTGCTTAGACTCGACCCTTAAACAACCAAGCTTCCTTTTTTTCTCTGTTATCTTCTTCTTTCGCCGCCTCTGAAACCCTAGCTCTCTCTTTTTCGCCGCTTCACGAACCTACCTCCTTCCCGACTCCGTCGACCCAAATTTCTTCTACCCAATCTCGTTTCGACCTCTGATCGGTCGAAAGCTCCAAGCTTTCAAGGTATTTGGCCTTAATTCGAGCCTTGGATGCCCAAATCTCGGTGATTCCACCGTCGACGGATCTCAAACCTTGAAGTTTCGTTTCATCGACCTTCCTCAATTCATCCTTCGGTTTAATTTAAGGTAAGTTGTTCTTGGTAAAAACCTAACTTTTCTACATCTTTCTTTTTCTTTGAGTGGAACCGAAAGTTTTCTGTGTGTGTATGGTTTGAATGGGTGTGTAAAAATGGAGCTTTGATTCCGAGAAACTGTGTATGTCTGTAGTTTTCTTCAAAAAATGGGAGAGATCTTTCTGGTTTTCTTCGAGTGGGAGAGTGTTTTTTTTGTTTTAAGGGTCCTCGAGTGGGAGCAATTTTCTGTATTCAGTGTATCGGGTATGAGGAGTGTGGAATGGAGAAGAAGGGTGGAGTGTTTTTTTTGTTTTTTGGTGATTCAAAGGGGAGAGTTTTTTTGGTTAAAGAATCAGAGGGAGTTTTTTCAGTGGGAGGGATTTTCTGTGTATTCAGTGTGAGGAGTGTCGAGGGAATCCAATCGAGAGGGAGGGTTTTTCTTTTTTGTTCTTATCTTCTCCTCCCTTAAGAGATTTTTCTTTGTTTTTTTTCTGGTGCAGGTGGGAAGGGAACCGATAGGAATGGAGCCTGGTGAGCTGACTCTGCTGAGTCATCTGGACTGGATGCTTGTCTTCTTGTGTTGAGCAGATGCTGAGCTGGCGGATGAGCTGTGCAGGTAACTCCCTCAATGTAAATTCTCTTCCCTTTCCCTCTGTGTAATTTCTGATTTTTGATTTTCTCATTAACCGAATTTGTCTTTCTGAGCATAATGGTTTATCTCTCACGTGTAAATCTCTTGCAGGTGATTGAACCTAAATTCCAGCATGGCACTTGGTTCCAATGGGATGTCGACAGAAGACCAAGGGTAAGATTCTGCACTCTTCTTACTGTAATTTGAATGATTTTGCAAAATGAATGCTTGTATCTGTCTGGTGTGTTTTGTTTGAGATGTTGCTGAATTGGGGCTATTGAGCTTGGTTTTGATTGCTGGATTTGATGTACTAGTTGTGCTCGAGTGTAATGTTTGTGGCTGAGATCGAGTTGCAAGCTGAATTGCAAAGACTGCCATTTGATGATGAATTTTTGCTAAACTGAATTACAATTGCTCTCAAAATTTCAATTTGCATGATCAGTTCTAACTCCTTGCTTTGCAGTTTGCTGTAATTGCCTCATCTTTGAATTGATTGTTGTTTTCATTGCTATTATTTGTAAACTTGCTTGAGATGGACTAAATACTGTTGTTGTTTTCACTGACAGCAATGTCATGTTCTTTTCTTTCTTGAACCTTCCTTGCTGCTCTGGTACCAAATGAACCTGCTGTTTTGCTGCTTAATGGCCTTGATCTATTTGCTTGCTCTGTTGTCATGTTTGTAATATTGTGTTGCTGCATTTGATCCCCTTAAATTTGAATGTCATTCACTTGGCTCGCCTTGACTCTGTGTTTGCTTGTTTACGAATTCTGTGAACTTGTGCTGTTGTTGATAAGTGTTTTGACCCTTGTATGCATTCTTCTTCTCATGGCTTTGATGGGATGATGAGGCCTTGAATTCAATCTTGGTCCTCTCAATCCCTAAAGCCTATAGACAGATCTCCCCAGGCTTGTGTATTCCTTCCCCTGCATGTTTGTTGTAGTACGTAGCTCTGCATGATTCTGTGCTTCCTACTCCTTGTTGTTTATGGTGCTTGTTGATTTATGATCTCCTGCCTTGCTTATGCCATTGACCTGTTGTGTTGTATTTTGATTTGAGCTTCTGCATTGTGGCATACTCACCAACAAATGGTGTTTGTGTCTTAAATCCTGGGGAGACATTTCCTCTCTGTATATAGCATAAATTGGCACTGGTTGCTGCATTTTGTGTCTAGTTTTTCTGCAGGTAGTTCAATCTCTCAACAAAGGGCTAGATTCCAAGAACATGGGACCTTAGGCAAAGGACAACAAGATGCAATCCAAAAGGGCATTTTGGTTTCCCTTGTAAAATTTGTATTTGCAAACAATATTGCCAAATCTCCTCTTTTCTTTTTCTTTTAAAACAGTTGAATTTTGTAATCAATGTGACTTTTAGGACCTATGTACTTCTAATTCTGTAACTTTGAACTTTGGAGATTATGAAATAAAATAGGAAAGTCCCCTATAAATTAAGTGAAAGCAAATGCGCAAAACAAATTACCTATTAGATATGGTCTAAAGACAAATTGTCAATACATAACCATGAGTGATGATCATGCCACTGAATGTATGTTACTAATGGACCAAGGAAGACAAATATGACCATGCTTGATAAATATGTGCCACTAAATATGAATAATAGACAAATAAACATGACTTTGTCTAATGAAAATGTACCACAAAATATGCAAATGACAATAAAATATGCTTAATAAAAATTAACTAAAAAGTGCTTAATATGATGAACATGAATATGATGAATGAAACAAAATTGGACAAACCTAATAAAAACAAGGAGCATGAGAAAGCCATTTCAAGACTGGACTTATTACTAAGAAGGCCTGAGCTCTGTAATTCTAATGTCATTAATATTGAATTGTTAATTGAAGTTAAACCATGAAAAACGCAAAAATGCCAAAGGTACCCATTAAGATTTTTGGGTTTTTCTAATGCAATTTAGATGACTAAAAGTGAATTAGTAAATCTAAATTAAAGGTGCACTTGAAATAACCAAAATGCCCCTGGACGTGTAAATGACCGAAATGCCCCTGGAGGTGCAAATGACCAAAATGCCCCTGGAGGTCCCCAATGCTGAAATAAGAGGGAAGTTGATTCAAATTAAAGGATACAGGACAAGAATGGGTGTCTACAACAACCCCTTTCAACTTTTAATCTGGAACAAGCTTTTCGCCCGTTTTGGTCTTTTCTCTCTTGGCTAATTACTCAATAATCCTTATGTTCTATGCAGTTTGTGTTGGGTTTATTGGGTTATAAAAGTAAATTTCGGTTTTGTTGACTATTTTTGGATGATTAATTATGTTCACACACATTAGTGTGTTTTAATGGACCGTATTAATTGTCAAGGACAATTGATTAATGACTATCAATGACATGATCATTTCTAGACTTGCTCATTTTTGGTTTTTTTTTTAATTAGAAGAGTTATAGAAGGCTTTGTTTTGCTAAAGTACTATTTTTAATCCATACTCATCTAACTCCATGATAGTGTGAAGATGAATAATTAGTTATTGGGTCTAAAATTCTGAATTCATTGAGCCCAAATATGGTATGGTGTGAACAATATTTACATTCTAAACTAACTTAATGGCCTTTAATTTTTCTCACAAGCAAGAAAACCGAAGCAACAAAAAACAGTGAAATAAAATTGAACTCGAGAAGGTCTTTTGGGAAATGGATTTCTTTTCATTTTTGTGTTCCTCCATTGTTTCTCCATTGTTGAAGGATATTTAAGAATGTATTTTTTAAAGGATTATTTTTGATGGATATATTGTGATGACATATATTACATTACTATGTCTAAAAACAAGTATACACTTACAAAACAAATAATAGGTACAAACAAGTATACCCATATTAAAAAATCCCCGTAGAACAAGCGCGGGGTACCTCGTATATATTATTATATATTTAGAATTCCAAATAATATTTAGAACATTGAATTATAATCAAAGTAAAACTCCATTTCTTTTTTCGAGTAGATAATTATTTGAATAGACATTAGAATTCTAACAATATTTCCTTCCATTTAACTTAATTGCTATTACGTAAAATAAAATTTTACTTAGAAATGAAATTACTCAGTTCCAATCATAAACCGAAAAACCCGACGCGATGCACGGGTATAATATCTAGTTATTATTATTATCATCATGATCATCTTATGAAAAATTGGATATTTATCTGACTTTCCAGCCTAAAAAATTGAGATATATGAGGGAGGTTGTATACTGTTTATTTATTTATTTATTTTTAGAGTTGTATTAATTTGTATTTAATAATAAAGTAAGTTAACAATTAATAACCCCATAAAATTAACTTCGAAGCTAATGACGGCAAGGTAAGTTTTCACAAACAAACTAGGAGATTTTGTATAGTACATAGGGCTAAAGTTTCTGAAGAAAGAATAAAAATTATAGGAACCCTAGACCATGGATGTAGTATATAAAGGCTTCGACCCCTCCCCTCTTTAACATACATACATACACAAAGATAGTTTAGAGACATTCCACAATTTAATATTATTGTTGATTGAGTGCTGCCGCCGACTAATTATAACAATGTCTGACCAGCAAGGTATATATGCCTAGTTTAGATGTAGTGTTGGTATTTTTGTTTTCAATCTCTAAAGTGCATAACCATAGTATTGTTGAACAAACGTTTATTCGATTCAGTGTATACATGTGCATGCAAGAGCTGGATCTTTTTTTTTTTCTTTACTTTTTGGTACATATATAAGAGTGATCTAAATTAATTGCTTAATTCATAATATATAGGCCTAGACTAACAATACTCTGCATATAATTTTCATGGATGAGGCGAATCCTTCATCAACTTAATAATTATTATTAATATGGTAATAGTACATAGGTTAATTAATTTTACTTTTGCATGCATGGCTTATTAATTATGTTGGGTTTAATTAGAAAACAACAACAACAACGAGGCGGAGGAGTTTGACATGGCGGATGCTCTGGTAATGCCGGCGCCAGATGCTAAAGCTGAAGCAGACAGAATAAGGACAATGGTTTCGGAGTTGCCAACGGCTCCAAGTGATGATATTTGCTCAATTTGCCATGACGACATAGAACAAGGCAAACAGCTCTCATGCAATCACGTGTTTCACCAAAACTGTATTGCCAACGCCCTCATCCAAAGCGGCCGTGAATGTCCTCTTTCCCGCGCTTCTGTCTAGCCATCCATCTATTTTTATAATGCATGCTTTCTTTTTCTTTTCTTTTTTCTTTGGAGTATTCTAAATTAACTAGTTCTTTATCACGTTTGATTTTGTTTTTTTTTTAAAATATGATGAGTTGGTAATGGCACGTTATCATTAAATAAAAGTATTTTGGAGACTTCTTTCTTTTCAATATTTATAGTATCAATTCTTATTTTATATATGTATTGTGATTTCTTTTCTCACGATTCATATTATAATTACGTATTGAAATCTGATGCTCACCGTCATTAGGGATTGATTCATATTATAATTACGTATTGAAATCTGATGCTCACCGTCATTAGGGATTGAAATCTGATGCTCACCGCCATTAGGGATTGGTACTATATAGTTTGAGAAAATACTTGTTAGAGGCATTTGGAGTGAGAAGAATATGTAAATGTCGTCCTTTTTAAGGGTGTGGCCAATCTAACAATTTTACACACCAAATCTCACTTGGAATATTCTTTAACCCTTGAAACTCAACATAATAAACATACGAGAGTGAATACAAAAGGACCTACTACTACTTTGTTAGTAAATTTGACAGTATATATATTATGAATGCAGCATTAAGAAACCCCTTTTCTTATAAGGTAAATATATTATGTTCAAAAATTGGTAAATTGCATATTTGAGTAACGTCATAGGTGTAACCAAAATAGAAAAGAAAAAAAAAAGTTTAAGAGCTGCAGGAATCTCTTACACTTTTCTGATAGGAAATCCTATCAAAGGACAATGCTTTGATTCCATGGGCTAATCACATTGTAGGAAAATAATAATAAGCAAGTTGATCAAATTTTTAGGTAAAGCTCAGCCTTAGGCTCAGAATAATGGACTTGACGAGCAAACGAGTCCATTTCCGATGTACAGATATAAAATGCATTCTTCAAAAAATTAGTCACATTCAGATCTTCAATGGGCAATCAATCAACACTGGAGCACAGTTGAGTTGCAAGCTTCAACACTCCTGTCATGGGTGCGTCATTCTGCAAAAGTAGCACGGCTAGACATTAGAAAATATTAGGATGGCTAGACTTAATGTAGCAATTCAGTTCAGTGATACATATCAGTGGAACTACCTCCTTAGGCTCCTATAACAACCATGTTTAACACTCAAATAACACAAGGATATATGGAACCTAATAACTTCCGACTTACCAAGTAAACGATATCAAAGGCATTGCGGTGGCTCTCAAGATTCTTTTCAATGTTGTCATTCCTGAAAAGTATTTCATAGATGAGCAATTAAATAAATTCTTACCAAGTATGTTCTATAAATTTTTGTTGAAGAAAAAGTGGTATCAGAAAAATAATAAGAAAACAAGGCAGGAATTCAAAATTGTTGTGGCAATATCGCACAAGTCACTATTTTAACATACCATTTACACTGCACATTTAACCGCTATAAAGTACAGAATATATAAATGATATTAAAAAGCACAGAGTAGTTTTACTTACAGAAACCCCACACATATTCGGTTCTCATAATTCAAGCCATCGGACATTCCCAAATCACCAATGTGATCACCTAGAAGTAAAACATTAGTCCTCTGCTTCACTGAGGTATTATCAGTGATGGGCTTGTCAATATCACCAATTTGATCATGAAGAGGTGCAGCCATATCAAGAGCATGCTCATTTTTATTCAGCACATGAATCAACTTCCCTGTACATGATGTAGGGTTAAGCAAATGGGAAGAAAATAACATATAGAGCTAGTATCGCAGTCATTAGATGTTATCTGCATCATGTTGCTAAACAAAATGCCATACAAATGGGCAAGATGACAAGATAGAAATTGTCTATTCATAAGTTTTCTCAAAATTCAATAAGTACCCACCAATTAATCTTTGCACATGCACATACACAACTGAAAAAAGGATAATTTGCATGAGATATGAATGGTAACTTAAGAGCATAGGACTCTTCCTATAGCTGTTGATTTTAAGGATAAATGACACCTCTCTTGTGAATAATGTATTCATCAAGACTCGGAAGAGGGAGAAAGCCCAAGGGATAAATGCAAATGAAAGAAATAACACCAGAAAGCACCAATGTACAAACTAATCGGAATATAATTCAAAGATTTTTTTGAACAAATGGAAAACCACCTTAGGCAGAAGAGTCATTTTTAATGCATCAGCCGCAGTAATTTCAGCAGAGAACAATGTAAATTGAGGATACCTTTGAAAGATACAAGGCGGCCACAGTCATCAAACACCATCCTATTTGAGACAATCTTAATATTCTTAAAAGATCTGTGAACTTTCTGCCTCAAGACCTGATACAGCAAGAACAAGATACCACAATAAATAAGGTAAAAATTAGACAAGAAAACCAATGGCTAAACTGCTTGTTCTGATAGGTGACCAAATCAAGCAAATTTTACTAACCTCCTCTATTATATCTGCAAGCCCTGCTGAAAATATGAGAACTGGGACATCTCTCTCCTGCATATTTCAGAGGTAAACTATGACAAACATACATACATAGCTGTTAATGATAATAAAACTTATTACAGACATTACTTTTCTCTTTCCTATTTTAATTTTCGGATCATTACATGATGATATAGCAATTTATATAATAAAATATATCAGATATACTAGCAATGACATTCATCATGTTATAAAACCATATGGCAGAAGAAACTTCATTGCTTTCCTATCTAGTATCTATAATTTCAGGACAGTTCTAGCTATTTTCATGTATGAGGGCCAATAGTAATTTCTAATTCCAGCTCCATGGAGTATTTGGTTATTTGCTTTGGTGGAATTGCCTGTAGTCATAGACCATTGGGCCTTACTTTAAAAATTAGGCTTTTATGTGGTCTTTAGTTTTATTCATTTGAGCCAATTTTCTTACTTTTAACTTACAATTTGCAAGGATTCCTAGTCCAAGACAGGTCACTCTGCCATTTGTATTGGTGTGTATGCCTGGGCTTGGTAGAGTTAAATTTACCTTGAGATGTAAAATTGAAGGATTTTTGGAGAATTTGTGATAGAGTTATTTGTTATCTACCCTTCTTATTCTCTTCTATTGCTTCAAGAATCAAGATACTATCCACAGCACTAGAACAGTATCCATAAATATGTTTCATTCTAATACTACTGCTGCCTGAAAATTCAAGCAACATTTCCACTCTTTAAAGATATTGATTCCCTAAACCTAGCCGGAGTTCCAGTATTAAGTGCTAAATAATCATGTTTCAAGTCTTCCACAATAATTTCAAGGAGTCAGAGGAGATACGTGTCTTGCATCATTATGTCAATGATGCTAAGGGGATAGAAAGAAAGGGAATTGGGATCTAGAAAAAATATAATAATATACGGCCATAGTTTTCTTGTTATACTTGATTAAGAACTCACCCAAGACTGGTTTCCTTATAATAATCACCAGACCAGAGTATGAAGCACAATTAATCAATGCAATTAACTCTATCAGAGATGGAGGTAGTACTCTAATAGAGTTGAAATGAAAAAAAAAAAAAATAGAGCAAATCAGAGTTACATAGATTTTCAGATTTGGTATTTACCAATTATACATAAATCAGTTTTGATAGCAAATTCTATAGACAAAATGAAGGAAAGAAATGTAGGAGAATAGAAAGAAAAGGTACTAGGAGGGCATTTTCTCCATATCTGTGAGATAAAGAGTAAGGGAACTTTGAGGTGTAGCAAAGTTACATAGAGTCAACTATTGTGCACTTAGAAACATTGTTTTTGTGGTTTTAAGACTTATGCTTCTCTAAGATTTGTCCTATATAAGTTCCAGAATGCAACCTAGATAGAAATAATCAGAAAGAACATTAAGAATAGAGATAGAGATAGAGAAGCACCTCCAAAAACTCAAAGAGTTCAACTACACCATCCCTGAATGCAATACTAGAATTAGCAACAGAGTTTACTATTGCATCATACGTAAGACCTCCTTCAATGAGAAGATCATGTGTTTTTCCCCACCTACAAGTGTAGGGATAGAACCAACAGGATTAGTGGCTGACAACATAACCAAAAGTCAAATGATGCAAAGTTAAAGGTCTTCCACGCCCTTGTTTAAATAAAAGGACGAATAAACAAGCAAGATGAAACAAAACATTCTCCATCATTCACAAGTTTATAAGGAACTAAAAGAGCAGATGATTGAGAAACGCACCACTCTTCCATGAGCTTCGTTTTCTCTTCAAGTGGGATTGTTGGAGAAAATTCTAGTGGGTGATAGTATTCATATAATGCTTGTCTTTTGGCATCATATTCAGGGTTTCCTTGCTGCAAAAGGCCATGACTGCCTATACATGTTATATTAGAGGAAAAAGAAATTGAAAACCAAAACTCTACGAACAACTTATGACCCTAACATAAAGATAAAACCACAAAAAAACCTACTTTGGCCACGCTGCCCATTGATCCAGTACCTTGTCAATGTTCCATCAAAATCTGCAATCACCTGATTATATCCCCATATTAAGAACCAACAGACCATAAAAACTATACTCCATTCAATTCTTATTTTTCTCTACTTGCATTTCCTATTTCTATTACTTCCTATAGTTGGTAAATAGCAAAAGCAAATGATTCCAAACTAGGCTCCATTTTGCTATATGCCAATAAAAAGAAAAAAAAAAGGAAAATAATGTAAATTATAAAATAATCTGTCTATATAGAAGAAAAATCATTCACTCTTTTCAGTTAAAAAAATTATACTTATTTGTGTATAGCCATTCAAAAAAAATTTATTTAAACACTTCTTGTTTCGCTGATTTGCTTCCGGAAGTAATAAGTACATAGCAACATTGTAATTGATTAGTATAAAAAAATGAATAGATAATGGCATTCAATACTTACATTTTAGTTCTTTTAAGAAATTATATAAAGAAACATTTTTTTTTATCTACAAACAAAATACTACTACAATTTAACTTTTACATCATTAAATTATCCAAAATATAAAGAAATTATTGATCATTTCATCATTATTATAATAAAATTACACTACAGAATAATAAAAGGAAGGAAAACTGCAATCAAGGAACTGTAAAGCAAGGAATGAACATTTTTACCAGAAGAATTAAGAAAAAAAAAGAACCTGGAGTTTAGAAGGGCCAGCATTGCGAATGGCAGCAATTTTCTGGTTGAGTGATTGAGGATTATTAATTACAGTGATTTTTGAGAGATGATTTTCCTCCATTTCCATCGTTTTCTTGTTATTTTTGCTGCAACACAAAACCCTATCAAAGGAAAGAAAAAGATAAGTAAATAAATTTAAAAAAGAAAAGAAAGGAAAAGAAATGAGAGCGAGAAATGGAGTTGCCTGGAATTATGAAAAAAGCGAAGTTGGGGAACAGAAGTGCATTCAATTAGTATGACATTAATGCTGTTGTTGCTGCTTCTCAGCCAGTAACTCATTTGATACTCCGTAGAAATGTAATCCTTTCCTCAGTTTTCTTTTTTCTCTTTTTTTTTTAAATTAAATTAATAAACAAATTATTTTTTTTTAGATAATAATCATTTTCATTTCTGAGATCGGAATTACAAACACACAGGATGACCCGTATACCGCTACATGATTAACTACAATTCCGAAATGCTAATTTATGAGCCAACAAACTCCTTCCCCAACAAACAAACAAATCTTCACATTACAATTCAAATAAATCTCTACAAGACACAGGGCACTCAATATGTGAGTAGTTTTTGACAGTTTTTTTTTTTTTTTTGAGAAAATTCCAATTAATTCATTCAAAGATCTGGATTATAAACGGGTAAAGGAACTCCACACCAAGTGATGTAAGCCCCAACTTCACAATATAGGTGTGCTAAGTTGTGAGCAAACATATTACTAACCCTATTTACATGACAAAAAGTACAAAAATCAAACAAAGAACCTGACCATCTAATCTGGTGAATAAGATTTCCGCCTTCCCAAAAGCTAGGAGCCTTGCTATTAATCTCATGAACTGCCAAAAGAGAATCACATTCTAAGACACAAGACTGCATAGCAAACGATTGAGCTAAAATCAAGCCGAACCTCACTGCATACACCTCTGCGAACAACGGATCCGACACATTTGCGATTCTAGCAGTTGCCGAAACCACCACCGATCCTTGTCTATCTCGTATCACTACCCCTAATCTTGCTTCACCCTTGCCCGACTAGAAAGCTGCATCGGTATTGATTTTGTAAGTGGCTGTCACAGGTGGCGACCAACTATGAGTACGCCTGATTTGTTGAAGTCCTCTTCCCCTCTGTCTAGCTGCCTCAAACTCCCTCACTCCTCTCGCAGCCGCCATGCAAATCGACCCTGGTGTCCTACAGATGGAATTGTGAAGAGCCTTGTTCCTATTTTGCCAAATTAACCATAATAGGCTTGACACTAGCTCTAGCGATCCCAATTGAGTCGACTTCTCCAATAAATTGTCCCAGAAATCATCTCCATTTCTCCAGCAATGCAGGTAATCCAAAAGCCAGGGGCAAGTTGTTTCCCAAACTTTGAGACTAAAAGGACAATCAAAAAACACATGCAGAACCAAACTCTCCATACTAGTACAAACTGGACAATCATCTGCCACCGGGATCCCTTTTCTTTGCAAATTAAGTTTAGTTGGTAGGATATTATGCCACACTCGCCATAAGAAAAATTTCAACTTTGGCTGGATAGAAGCCCCCCATATTCGACGCCAAAAACCTGTTCTGGCTTCCATCGTAGGCATTCCCTTCCCCAACAAAATTCTTGCGACATGATAACCCGATTTCACACTATAATGGCCATTTCTTGTCTCGTTCCATATAAGAATATCCCCTGTTGGTAAAATCGATAACGGGATACAAAGAATTCTATCCACATCCTCAATCTCAAACAATTCATGAAGGAGATCAATATCCCAATTTCCACTTTCCATCAAAGCACTGACTTTATTTGACATACATATCGTTCCAGGCTTTGGTTGTGGTCGAAAAAGTGGTGGCTTATTCAACCAATTGTCAGTCCATATGTCGATCGAAGACCCATCTCCCACTCTCCAACGTGCACCCAACTTGATCACCTCACGTCCTGCTAGTAAGCTCCTCCATAAGAAAGATGGATTACCTCCTAAATTGGCTGACATGAATGATGTATTGCTAAAATACTTAGCTTTCAACACCCTAGTGCAAAGAGTATTTTCATTATGAATAATCCTCCAACCCTGTTTGGCCAACAAAGCTAAATTGAACGCCTCAAAATCACGGAAACCCAAACCTCCGTCGAGTTTCGAGACAGTTTTTTTTTTTTAAATGGGTAGTTTTTTTAAAATGATATAAATAAAATTTAAATACTTATATTTATCCTCTAATGAGTAATTTTATTTAAAATGGGTAGTTTTTATTTTGTTTTGAATTTTTATAAACTGAGTTTGTGTCCGACAAACCCAGGACTTAGTTTTATAATTAGTAGAGATAACATCTAAATGAGAATTCAACCCAAACTAGAAACTATACCATGAATAAACAAATTACAAACAAACTCATGGACTCTACATCCAAACATCTAAATGAGAATTCAATCCAAACTAGAAACTATACCATAAATAAACAAATAAACTAGAAACTATACCATAAATAAACAAATTACAAACAAACTCACATCCCGTGAGAGTTGAACCTAAGACCTCTTGATCTAGATAGGCTGGAACTAAGAGTCCAGTACTCTACCACCAGACCAAATGCCTGATAGCAATAAACAAAAATTAATACACGTATAAAATAATACTCCTATATTATTTTTATTTATTTATTTATATTTATTTATAAAATAACTCATTTAATGTATTTTTTAACCAGCAGGCAGGCAGCAGCAGCAATATACAATTCGGCTAAAAGAAAAAAGAAAAGAAAAAACCCAGCAAATATATACCAAAACAAAATTCAGAATGGGGTTAAACCAAAAAAGAAAGCACTAAACTTATTCATCATTTAAGATCAACTTCCCTGCGTTGCCTTATCCAATATTTTTGAACAAGAATTCCGTATCTCAAGGTATGTCCCAAACGCATATTTCTCACTTATTTATTCTCTTTGGGTTTTTAGCTACAAGTCTCAGAATATAAAGCTGAAAATGGAAGTCTGAAAATTTTAGCTATAAAGGTGTTACTGATTGAATTTCGCTCAAATTTTATAATGTTATTCCCAAACTTCCTCGCATTGCCTAGCAACTAGAAAGAGCTCCTCTTTTCTTTTTTTTGTTTCGTTATTATTGCTTAAATTATGCATACCTTTAAAGCTGAATTGCTTGTTCGTTTTTTGTTGAATTCGATAGTTGAATGATGTAATCGGGTATAATTTGTTGGTTCTAGGGTTTATTAGTTTATTGTTGTTTGGCATGTCATTCTAGTTTCTTGGAGTACAAAGATTGATTTGTGGGAGATGAAGTGATGAACTCCATTGCATAGCTTCCTTTCATTATTGTCGAATGCAATAATATTGTTCTGCATCAGTTTGATTACTGAAGTAATCAATGAGAAGAAAAGATGAAAGTAAGGTTGTACTCAAGTCTGTACTCTGTATCAGCATGTACCTTTACCTTTACTGCCCTTGTATATAAAGTTGTTTTTAGCAATCACCTAGTAGAAAGCAACCTAGTATGTGATTGCAATTGTATTTCTCCTTGTAGTTATTTTAGGATTTCCAGTTCATGTATTATCTTTATCTATGGCAGCTAGCGAGTCTGCCTTTTCTGATTGCCATATGAATTTAATGCCTAATGCAGCAATAAACACCAACTCAACAATGGGCTGCTTAGACACGTCTCAGAATATAAAACCGGAAATGAAAATATTATAGTAGCTTTGTGATTTTTACTTTATAGATTGATTGAAGAATATAATTTATTGCCCTTATGGATCTAGTTGTATTGCTGTTTCTGCAGCTTGGGGTGAATAATAAAATGGCAAGACAGGCGAACACATTTTTTCTTGAACAATGGTTGATGACTAACAGTGGTGGTTTAAGCCAAACTGTTTCTGGACATTCTTCTTCCTCTACTTCTGCGTCTTCGTCTTTGTCAGCCCGTGCCATTATTCAAGCATGGTCTGAGCTTAGGGATTCACTTCAGAACAAATCAGTTCATCCAAATATACTCCAGCCCTTGAAAACCCTCTTTAACTCACAGGCCTCTCTCCATGTTGCTGACCCTCAAGCCAAACTTCTTCTATCCATACTTTCCTCCCAAAGTTTTGATCTTCCTTCTGAATCACATCCTATCTTGCTCAGGCTTCTTTATATTTGGGTCAGGAAGTCTGTCAGGCCATCGACTGTGCTCATTGAATCAGTCATGGATGTCCTTTCTCGTGTATTTTCTACTGAATTTGGTTTGAAAAAGACCGCTCCTTTTCTTGCTGAAGGTGTTCTTCTTTTAGGGGCCATCTCATCAGTGCCGCCTGTTTCTGAAAGCTCGAAAATAGTTTGCCTGGAGTTGCTTTGTCAGTTGTTGGAAGAAGATTACCGATTGGTTAGATCATGGGAAGAAATTATCCCTGAGGTGCTGGCTGGGATTGGATATGCATTATCTTCTTCTGTGGATGTCCATTTTGTTAAAATTTTGGATTCTTTGTTGGGTATTTGGGGAAAGGAAGATGGGCCTTCTAATACAGTTCCTACTGCGCTCATGATCCTGCATTTGGTTGAATGGGTTGTGTCTGGTTTAATAAAATCACGTGCTTTTAAGAAAATTCAAGCTTTTTCACAGGGAACTCTAGGAACGCCAAAGCCAAACTATGTTCCATTTGCTCTTGTTATGGTTGCAGCTGGAGTGTTGAGAGCTACCAGATCAGCAGATAGCGGCCAGGGGCTGGAGAATGTTTCCACACTAAGGATATCTGCAGAAAATCAAATAGTTTCTGTGGCACAAAATTTGATCACTAAAACTAAAGGACTTGCAAACTCAAACAGTAATTTAACAAACAGCCTTCTTCTACAGTGTATGTCATTAGCCTTGGCTCGAAGTGGTGCAGTTTCTTTTAGTGCCCCTATCCCCTGTGTGCCTTGCTTCAGCATTGTTAAGTGAAGTCTTTCCCTTAAGGCACTTATATTCGCAGATTCTTCAGCTCCTCCATAGCAGTGGGTCTGAGTTGGGTTTCAATGAGATTAAAACACATCTAGATAGTGTTCTATTTAAGGAAGCAGGTTCCATAACTGGTGTTTTCTGCAATCAATATGTCTCAGCAGATGAGGAGAGCAAAATTCTCGTGGAGAGTTGTATATGGGAGTATTGTCGGGATGTCTACTCTGGTCACCGGCAGGTTGCTATGGTTCTTCGTAGCAGAAAGGATGATTTACTAGTGGCTTTGGAGAAAATTGCAGAATCTGCTTTTCTTATGGTTGTGGTCTTTGCTTTGGCTGTGACAAAGCACAGACTGAATTCAAACTTCTCTCAAGAAATGCAGAGAGAGAAATCGGTCCAGATATTAGTTACTTTCTCTTGCTTAGAGTATTTCCGACGTATACGCTTACCAGAATACATGGATACAATTCGAAGAGTTGTCGCATGTGTTCAGGAGAATGAGTCTGCCTGCATCTCTTTTGTGGAATCCATCCCTTCCTATATTGACTTGACCACCTGGCAAGGTGATATGTTTATGTACAATTCTAATTGAGTATTAGCTAAACAACTTAATCTTGCAGTTTTAAAATTCCCAGATGAGTTTTTGTATTGTTAGTTATATGGTGATTTGAATTTTGTTTTGTAGACTTTTCCTCCAAGCAGAAAATGGAATATGAATGGTCCAAGGATGAGGTGCAAACTTCTCGCATGTTGTTTTATGTTCGAGTTATTCCAACTTGCGTTGAACGATTACCTGCTCCCATGTTTAGGAGGGTGGTTACTCCAACTATGTTTCTGTATCCTAATATAGATAATTACTGTACTTGGAAAACTTATCTTTCACATTAAATAAATGATAGAAACGTTGATTCCTGATAACAAAGGTGATTAGATATATGGGGCATCCAAATGAAAAGGTAGCTCAAGCCTCACATTCTATGTTTGTGGCATTCATATCTTCGGGGAAAGACTCTGATGATGAAAGAGTGTTGCTGAAGGAGCAACTTGTTTTCTATTACATGCAAAGATCCTTGGAGGTACCTAAACTTTAGTGAACCTGACAGCAAGATGTGAAAGTTATATTCAATTTTTTGGGGCTAAATTAATTTTGTACTATATTATGAATGTAGGGATATCCTGGCATCACTCCTTTTGAGGGTATGGCTTCAGGAGTTGCAGCCTTGGTTCGACATCTCCCTGCTGGAAGCCCAGCAACATTTTATTGCATTAACTCTCTTGTTGATAAAACTAATAAGCTCTGCAGTGATGCTCCCACATTAAACGCTGATGAGTGGAAAAACTGGCAAGGAGAGCTTGAGCCTTGCAAAAAAATCCTACAGCTGCTTTTGCGTCTTATATCCCTTGTTGATATACAGGTAAATACCCACATATGCTAATTTATTTTTTTCGGTGTGTGAGAAGCAACTTTTCACCAGTCTTTTCTTTTTCCCTTTTCTTCAAAGGATTTTACAAGTTAGAATCAGATGCCACTCTAACTAGTTCAATTCTCTCCTTGTTAATTTTGGTCACTGCTTTGATGTTGTTTTTATGCCACTTAATGGGAAATAAAAGTAATAACATTGATAAGAATTAAATAGAAGATAAGTATAGTATAAACATTTTCCCAAGTTGAATGCATTTTTCTTCAGAACTGCTCAGCGTATGTGCTTTGGGAAAAGGAAAAAAAAAGAAAAAGAAAAAGAGAGGAGTGTGTGTGTATGGCTATCTGATGACTCTGGTGTTTGCTAACTAATATTTAGCTTCTCATTTGTGCAGGTATTACCAGTTCTAATGAAGTCATTGGCACAAGTCACTGTCCAACTGCCAAAAGCTGGCCAGAACATGGTTCTTAATGAGTTATATGCCCAGGTTGCTGAATCTGATGATGTCACACGCAAACCCACTTTAGTTTCATGGCTGCAGTCATTGTCTTACCTGTGTTCTCAAGCTGAAAGTGAGGTTGTGCTCTCCAAAAGGAGGGATAGCAGAGAAAGTCCTGCTTCTCCAGGGGCTACAGAATCATTAAAATGGGATAAAATAAATGCACGTCTTTGAGACATATAGGTGCAGTTATTGATAAATGGCACAGCTAATTTTCCCAGAGATAGCGAGAATATATGCAAGTTGGTGAAGCTAATTAATGAATGTCATTTGCTTGCTAACCAACTCTGGTTTCATAGCTGCAGCCAGTTTCTTACCTATATTCTCAAGATTAAAGTGGGATAGTGAACTCCAAAGGGAGGAGAAACAAAGAAAAGAAACTAAATCATAAATCATAAATGAACATCTCATACATCTATGTGCAGCTCTTGTTCCTTCTTTGCGTTATGCAGTTATTAATCTTGTATTACATATGTATTCATCTTGACATCGGAACACTAGGAATAGTTACACTGCACTAGTTAAGTCAAATAGGTAGTATTCGTTCATGATGAAGGAAGTTAGGAGTTTAGCAGTTATCTTACAAAGCTCTGATAGAAGAGAGGTCAAATGTTGTGCTGCTTCTGTTTTAAGGCATGAATTGGCAGTGATGCAATGCAAAGAAGAGCAGATTATGAAATTCAAGCTGTAGCTTCAGCATTGCCAGATGACAGACATTGAAAACTATGCTTTGCTGTCTCAAATGTGCTACATGTCATGTATATTTATAGTATATATAAGCATTTGCAGACAAATGTGGTGACTTTGCGAATTTCTTTGCCCGAAAATGTTGGGTATGCAGCAGTGAACATTCTTGACTTGACTCAGCTTCCCCAATATTGCCATTTTAATCTTGTTGAATTTGCATTTCCTTTCTCTTGAATTAATTTGTAGCTAAAACATATTTTAACATGGGAGGGATCTAGTCATCATGATTTGCTTTGATCAACTCTTTTCTAGGATTGTGATATCACTAAAAATCAAATAAAACAAAACAACCTTTTTCCTCGGATTTCTAGTCAAAAGCAAAAGAGTTTTCATCATTTCATTAGTCAACCCAACACCAACATTATTATTCGGATGCTGATAATAATCACAAGCAATGGCACATTTATTTAATTTTGTGGTCCTTGTGTAATCTTTAACTATTGATGCTCCTTTTGATTTGGAAATTGGAAATTTTGAATACTAAACTAACAAAAATACATAATACAAACACAAAATTTAAACCCTCTCTTCTCTAGTCCCTATAATAATAAAGTCGGTCCATTTTATTATAATAAATCAAATCCATTTTTGGATCATTTTAGAATTTAGGCACATCATGTGACCTGTACTTGGGCAAGGAAAAAGGGAAAAAAAAAACTAGAGAAATATTCCCCTTTTACCTTCTTACGTCAACATAAAGTTAGGGAAAAGAATGGGCAGTCCATTAAAATTTGTTCCTTTTTTCTTTTTTTTTTGCTTAAATTTGTTCCTTTTTTCCGCCGACGGTCAGTTTAACTTTGTTTCCCAGCCAGGCCAAATAAATTTGCTTTCCAAAATACCCAATACTCATTTATTTAGTACTACTATATTATTAAACTTTTACCCCTTTATTTATACTCCATTATATTTTGAATTTTAAGTTACCAAAAAAATAAACATTTTTTTTCTTTTCTTTATTCAAGGTAGTAAAAAAAGAATAATCCAGAATTTTTTTTTTTAAAAAAGCCGAAGAAAATAAAATTAAAGAAAAAAAATCCTTCTTTTTTTTCCCCTCTCCCTAACCGTAAACGTCTGTCGGAAGATTCTTCCGGTTTCATCATTAGCTTTTCTTCTGTGTTCAAAATCTGAGTTTTTTTTATTCCTCCGATCCTCTTTTGTTTTTCAGGTACTTTCAATCTGAATTCAATTCCTTCTTCATTCTTCAATTCTTGATATTCCCGATCAACTTTTACTGTAGTTCGAAACCCTAGATTTTGTTTGGCTGTTGAGGATATTCAAATTGTTGTATGCGCTTCTGTTGTTTTTTTTTTTTTTTTTTTTTTTTTTTTTTTTTTAATCTTGTGCTTAATTTGTTGTGATGTGGGAAGAGAGGAATTTTAATTTGGTCAATTAGCCTCAAAGTTGACTTTAGGTCTTTTTCTTTTGTTTGGTCTGCCGGATCTCAAGCTCTTGAAACAGATTAAGGTTAAATTTTTGGTGCTTTCAGCTTCCTCGCATTGCCTATCAACTAGAAATTGTTTATGCTGTATTGCTTGCTCATCTTAGTTGAAATCAATTGTTGGTAGACGTAATTGGGTAGAATTTGTTGTTTTAAGGGTTGAATGGTCTATTGTTTTGTTTGCCATGTCATTCTAGTTTCTCTCAGTACGAGATTGATTGTGTGCTGAACTAAAATGCATAATGCAACTTTTTTCCATTAGTTTGTTTATTGAAATTAGGAAAAGATGAATTATCAATTTTATTTTGCCGTTTATTAATTGAACCTGTTGATCATGTTAATCACATTGAAGGATTACCAGGGTGTTTGGTGTTCATTTGGTTGCATGCTTTAGGTTCTTGCTTCTAACCATAAACAACTGGAACAAGTTTGTGATCTTAAATAGGAAAATAATTAGGTCTTCGGATATTATTGTCTCTGATCATGCCAATGTACAGTGCAAACAAGGGAGATTTTAGTCATGTCTGTACTCTGTATCAGCATGAATTTTTGCCTGCTGGCTGCTGCACTTTTATATAAGGTTGTTTGTAGCATTCACCTAAAAGAAAACATTATTCAATGTTTTGGTTGATGCAAGGATTTACAGCATAATAAGAGATGATAGGGAGCTGATCTTGTGAAAATCATCAGCTATATTGATAGCAATTATGTAGTTTGGCCATGAAATCTATGATTTTGTCTTTCAATAAAAATCTACTGTATTTGTTGAGGAGTCGAAGGGGGATATATGTGTATTATTGCTGTACCTTACAGATGCTTGTGAGCTTGTTTATTATGATTACATACTGGCTTTTTTTCTTTGTTTTTTGCCTTTGTCATTTTTCTGACTTTAAACTCATTGTCCTTATGAAAAATATAGGGTGCATTTGATTTTAACAAATTTGAAGATAGATGAGGCATTAGTTTTCATGTAATGCCATCAATATGCAGACAGAGTTACAGGTCTCCTCATCCTCTGAGGCACACCATAATCACGAAAATCCTCCTATTCAGATGGGAGATACTGGTGTTGCCTTATCCACCTCGAATAATCTTGTGCTAGAGCAACCTGGTATGCGATTGCAATTGTTTTTCTCCTTTATAGTTATTTTAGGTGTTTCTCCGTAATTGCTGTATGTATTGAATGCCTAATGCAGCAAAAAAACCAACTCGACAATGGGCTGCTTGGACTCGTCAAGAGGAAGAGAGTTTCTTCACTGCATTACGACAAGTTGGGAAGGCATGTCACTCTCTTACATGTGTCTTGGCCTTAGATTATATTTGACTGTTATATTTCCTGACAAATGCATTAAATGCAGAATTTTGAGAAGATTACATGCCGTGTGCAAAGTAAAAATAAGGATCAGGTAATTTGCTACTACATTTTGTTCTGTCTGTTTCATTATTGACTGAAGTACTGCCCTTGTCAATGTTTTAATTTGTTTTTCCTTTTCAATTTTTTTCAGGTCAGACATTATTATTATCGCCTTGTGAGGCGCATGAACAAGCTTCTCGGTCCAGGTTTATGTTTGGATGCCAAAAACTCTAAAGATACTAATGCTGCAATGCTTCGCTGGTAATGCTGAGAATTAATTGGCTTTTTCTTCTTTTTTTTTCTCTCTCTTTTGTTATTCTAACTTATTTAGATAAAATCAATTTTATCATACAGAGTATGCTTTATTACAGAACTGCTAAGATAAATATAAGTGTTAAGTCAATCAAGAGGCATGATTTATGTTTTCTACCTATTAAGAGCCTCAGATTCAGTTGAGATGCATTTAAAAGGAAATAGGTTGCCTACTGGCAAGTAGTAGTTGCCCTTTTAATACATTAGGTGTATACCTTTGTTATATCTTCAAATCTATTCCCATTTGATGTAATTTGGCTCAAAACTCTGCCTTATGTGCTCCATTGTTAAGCATGGGAGTAAAAATTTTGATAAAAAACTTCTTTCCGGTGTCTACTGGGAACTTGACCTTTCATATTATTGTTTATATTCTTAATTGCAACTTCTTCTACAGGTGGTCTCTACTGGAAAAGTATAGCTGCAGAGCCTCAAAACTTCATTTGAAACCTCGAAGATTCAAAATATTTGTAGAAGCTTTGGTTAGTTGATAGAATATAGTATATCGCTTGTTTTTTTTCATCTCCATGGAACATGACATATATGCATGCAGTGCACTGACTGATCTATTGTCCCATTGAAGGAGCATCAACTGTTGAAAGATCGGAAGAAAAATGTAAGAAAACGTCCCTCTCAAGGGGAGAATAGCTCACCCACATCTTCAAACACTGTCCCAAGTCAGAGTAGGGCTTCACATGACGCTCGTACAGTCAAACTGGTTCTTGTAGACAGTCAAAACATACAAAAATTAGGACCTGGAAAAGGGTCATTTAAGCGTAATACCAATGCAGGTGTCAATCGTAGCAATAGCAAAGTGGAGTCAAATACCATGAAACCTGCAAGGCAGCGGCGGAAACCAGGTAATCCTAACCTTGTCCAAGTAATAGCAATAATATCAGAAACTAATTATCCAAATTCCTGTGGAACATTAAGGTTTCTTATTCACTTTAATCTGTTAGTCTTGTGTTGTTACAGATGTTGAGTTCTTGGTGTCATAACTGATGTTTATTCTTGTTCTGGTTAAAATTATTTATACGTTAGTGCATGTTTGGTGCTAGGATAAGATAAGATGACTCAATCCTATAGAAATAGGAAAAAAATAAGATGATTTTGTATAAGATTCTGTCATCTTATCTTATTTCATTAACTCATCCATGCACCAAACAAACCCTCAAGGGTTAAGGCAGAGTACTGGAATTTCCACACTTCGACTCCATTCAAATTTAAGCTAAACTTATATGGCTATGAATTCTGTGCAGGTGCCTCATCAGCTGCATATAAAAAATGGGAAAAGGCTGCAATGGCTGGGGTTTCTTTGGTTGCTGATGCTGCAGAGCATTTGGAGAGGACTACTGATAAAGAAGTTGAGCGTGACCAAGATACACCAGGTAATATTTTTTTAATGAATTTATCAGTTATTTCTATGAAAGAAATTGAAATGACTATGGACACCAGATAATTCTGAACTGCAAAACTTAATGAATTTACCAGGGCATAAAATTGTTGACCCAGTTGAAAATAATCAAACTCCTCTGCCCGCTTTCTCTCAAAATCCTTTCGCTGAGAGCACCATACATGCTGCTGGGAAACTTAAGCTTCAACTGTTTCCGATTGATGACAGTACTAAAAATGCCTTGGAAATGGTGAGCAGCAAAAAGAAATTATGTTGATCATCTAGTCAATAACTAGCTGAGCAGTGTTAAGGAAATAATCCATCTTCATCTCTTATCAGGATAAACATAATCCGCACTTGGAGCTTACTCTTAGTACTCGAAAGAAGATATCATCAATAATGGAGCATCTAAATCGAAAATGGGGTCATTCAAGTGTAGCATCAGGAGAGCTTATGCTTTTCCCGAATGGTGTTCAAAGAGGAAACCTAATGGGTTGTCAGAGATGGAATCAAGCATCCGTTGTCACAGCCGGAGATGTATATGCAATGATTGGAAGCCCCCAAGTATTTCGCCTGAGGTATTTCCTATGTCTTTGGATTCATGGCTATCCTCTGTGCTGACGTTTTAAAGACATTTGCTGATTGTATAATCTCTTTTTGAAGGTATGGTTGGTTTTCTGATACTGAAGTTGCATCTTTGACGTGGCAAACTCCTGTTTCCTCCTCTTGCTTTCCAAGTGTGCATAATATGAATGTTGAAAGTAGGCGGGGCTGTAATGTGGAAGAAGAACAAGCATCTGCACCATTTACCAGTAGTCAGTCTAACAAACTTGATGGTCCTTGCAATGATCAACCAACATTACAGAAAGAAAATCAGGCCCTTGAACTTCCTTTAGCTGATCCCAATGAATTGAGTACTTACCTTAGCACTGGTCCTAAAAATAATCTTGGGGATTCCCTTGTTCCTTTCACAAATGTACCATTAGGTCAAAGTGAGACTTCCAATGGTGCTATCATGAGACGGTTGGAGGATGTGGTAAGTTTCCACCCATTTCTCGAAGCTTATGTGTTTATTTTGATAAGTTGAAGCTTTTTAACTTGCTCTAGCCCAAAGCTATATATTACGCTTATCAGTCTAATTCCAGTAGGGGTAGCTTAGTTTAAACTTAGCAAGCAATTTTATTCATTATCTCACTTCACGATATTATCTGCTCCAAATGCCTGACTTATTTTTTCTAGAGCAAGCATCTCTTGCATATTATACTGTAAGCGTCAAAGATCCATGTAAATCTCCTATCCTAGTGAACTTTTCCAGGCTTCCTTGTGGATATCAAGCAAGTTAATATTATTTTGACTACCCACTTGGACTAATTTAATTTATTGCATATCTTTAAACAGTAAGAGTGTCCACTGTTGACATCCTAGATCTCTTAGCCATGAGTAGTCTTTATAGTGATTGCTTACGAATATCTTTCATTTTAATTTGTTTTGCTTCCTTAGGATGACCAGAGATTGAACAATAATACTGCTGCATTATCTGCTGGAGAGTGGGCTGACAGTCTGACAAACATAAGCGTTGGAGATCTTCTTGCAGAAGTGCCCCACGACTTGGATGACAACTGCGCTGACCACCCTGTTGCTATCAGCTCTCAATGTCTTCAGCAGATTTCATTTAGCTGTGATTCATTTGATGCAGCTATTGCTGCTCATATATCTAGACATCAAAACAAGATGGAAGTTTCATCACTGGCATCCCATGCATCTTCCATCTGGGATGCTGAAGAAACATGCGATGCCTTCTCATTTCGAAAGAATCCTATTTCTAGTTTATCAGGTGCTGCTTCCCCAGCGGCAAGCAAAGAGATTGCAAAATTAAACATAGGAGGATCTGGCACCTTTGCTAAGGTACATCTTCCTTACATTCAGGTAATTTATTGTTTATATGGAGGAATAGTAGACTGAAACAAGGTGCAATGTCTTTTGAGCTGCTTCTACAGGAGTCTGCTGATCCAGAGGTTCATGATTCTGCTTGTCAAGACCTTGTGAATGAGTGTCCATCAGAGCCCCAAATAATGGATACCACAGAAAAGGATTTTAATGGGCTTACTGATATTTACTGGGTATGTTAGCTTTCCAAAGCCTTGATCTCATTAAGCTTTCTTTAGGTTCTTATCTCAAGGATGCAATTTCTTATCTACTGCAAGGCATGGTTATTTTTCTGAGTAATAATAATTAGGGCTTGCTTTTCTATCACAGGTTGGTGAAGTCCTTAATATTCTGACTATCTTTCTTGTTCTCTGCATTGCAGCCTGACTCTTTAGGACCACTAGATCTTGATGTACCACCTTGTAAGTATCATAGTGAAGATTTGATTTTAGGTGATAGCCTTGGAGGTTTGAACCGTCTAATTGCCAGCAGTCTGGATGCATTTCAAAATTGCTCATTTTTCGGGTTAGACAAGAAAGAATCAACATCAACAGTAGAAGGTCGGGACACTGCATCCTCCGCTTTTAAAATTGGCAGTGAGGGTTGAAATCTTCATCAAGTTTGATTTAGAGAAAGAAACTAATTGAGAGTAAAGTCTTTGTCGTTGGAAACCTTTTGAGGTTGTGACTAACAAGTTTGTATGGCCTGAAAGTGTGAGAGATGGAGGCCGGTGCAAGCCGGGAGAATTCTGGGTTTGTTGGAGAATGCCCCCCTGTTGGTTGGCCAAAAATGAAAAGAAGAGAATTCCCCTGATGAACAAGCCTCATCAAATTGTACAAAGAGTTTAGTTACTACACTCGCGGTCGTCGAATATTTTTCGTTTCTACTCTCTGTATACTTGTTTATAGTCTGATGATTAACCATGTTACTCAAGCAGATGACACACAACCTTTCTATATATTAGCGGATTTAGTTAAAAGAATGATTTTGTAATGCAGAAAAGAGGGAGTTCGTACCGGTCATAATTCACATTGATTTCCCTCCTTCAATTTATAATAAGAAAATATAGTATATACTTTTAAAGAAAACTAGTACTTTGCCACGTGTTCTACACGTGGAGTGAAAGTTTGATGGAAACCGGTTTTAATATACATGTTGTGTAATATAATATTTTTGTTAATTTTAAAAAGATACATCCTTAATAAATTTAGTTAACTTTTAACAATGGTGAAGATTGTCAAATTTTTTTTTTAAAAAAATAGATAACTTTCATTCATTTAACTGATTTTACAATAATTTTAGGAATAGCATCCCTCATTACATCAAATCTCAGTAAAACCCTATAATCGATTACTTTTTGCACCTGAAGAACAGGATCTTACTTGGAAATCCAAAACGTCTGTCGTGAATCATGTTGATGTCTTGCTATCACGCCCATCACCCCCTCGTTGTCGCTTGTTCTTCCAAACAAAAAGCTATAATCAACGATGATCAAGTGATTGATTCGATGGACAGATCTCTTCCTTGGCATCCAAAAGAAAGGGATTACAATGATTTTACCACATATTTGAATAAATAAAAGGTTGATCATGCTTAAAACTATCATAAAATTCAGACTCGATAACCCAGATTCAAAAGGAACTGAGACTAGACTCGAAACTGACTCGAAAAAACAAACTGACTCAAACCGACTCAAAAACAAACTCAAATAAAAACTGGACAGATCTGTAGATCTAAATCGTTTATTGAAAAACAAAGAAATTAACAAAAACGAAATCCTCCTCCTCCCCCTTGACGAGACAACCAAGGAGGAGGAGTAGTCGAAATACTAACGAGATCTAAGAAAACTATGAGAGGGAGAAAGGGAGAGAGGGGAGGGCGGCTAGGTTTTTCTACTTTAAGCACTTAGACTTAAGATTGTCAAAATTTTAAACTAAGATATAAAGTTTTAACTTTATATATTACATTTTTGTGTAATATGTGGGTTTCTTTTAGTACTTTGCCACTGTTCCACACGTGGGATTGAAGTTTGATGAAAACTGATTTTAAATTACATCTTGTGTAATATTATAATTTTTTTGTTAATCTATATCTTACTATTAAAGTTATCCTCAAACTGTTGTATGCTCAACATTTGCCTTTTCTCCTGTTGACATTTGTCCAAAGTTGATTGGTTGGAGAAAACCAATATATGTTATTATATATTTAGAATTCTAAATAATATTTGGAACATTGATTTTTTTTTTTTGGAAAAAGAGCATTGAATTATAGTCAAAGTAAAACTCTATTTCCTTTTTCCAGTAAAAGATTTTTTTAGGGATCCAATAGATAATTATTTGAATAGACATTAGAATTGTAACAATATTTCCTTCCATTTAATTTAATTGTTATTACGTAAGATAAAATTGTACTTAGAACTGAAATTACTTAATTCCAATCATAAACCGAAAAACCCGACACGATTGTACGGGGATAATATCTAGTGAAAATATTAAATTTGTCCAAATTCTAAAAATTATTGGGAATAAACTCATCAATTTTTTTAGTTTGACCAAGGGTATCCCCAAGCTATTTGGGCCTGAGACTAATCCCTTTCGGGCCGGGAGCGTGAAGGTTAAAGCCCTCCCAACAACTGCACTTCCGGGGGATCGAACTTGTGTTCTCACCCTTACCGGGTGGAGGCCGCTAAACTCATCAATTTTTCAATATAAGTAAATTTTGTTAACCATTTTATCAATAATAGAAGTTATCAAATTTATAGTAATTAGTTATTGAAAAATTATATATAGCATCAAAAACTATACGCGAACCAACAAATTCAATAAATTTTCATTAGTTAACAATTTCATCAACAATGGATCCTATCAAATTTATAGTACACAGTTGCTAAACAAACTATGTAGTTATGAGAAACGCTTTACACCAACAAATGCAATAACATCTAATGATAAGTAATTTTAGTAACAATTTAATCAATAAATGCAGTTATCAAAGTTACAATAGTTAGTTATTAAAAAAGTTATAACGGTTATAAAAAGGTTATATATGTATAAACAAATTTAAACTCGTTCATCATATAATTTGTCAAATTATTCTGGGAAACGGTTTGAGCTTTTCTTTCACAAAAAAAAAACACATTTGGAATGAGTATTTTCTCAAGAACAATGTTTTGTGTGGAAACGTAGAAAATCGTGAAGCTAATGTTTTTGCCTTCTTAAAAAAATTTTATTTGGTAAACCTAGTTTCCAATAAGCTCTACTCAGTTCGAGACACGACATTTGAGAGTTGTATTTGTTCGCAAAACCATGAAGTTGAGGTTTCAGGATTTAAAGAAAGTTTTATTTGGTGAGCAAATTTTTCAAAACTCTACTGACTTCGATACATGACATTAGAGCGTTGGTTTAAAAAAAAAATCATTTTGGTCAATTTCAAATAATTAATGTTTTGCGCACAAACACACAAAAATGTCAAGTTGAGGCTTTAGGCTTTGAAGAAAGATTTATTTGTCAAGCTACTTTCCAATGAGCTCTACTACCTCCGAAACACGACATCTGAATGTTGGTTACACAACTAACGCATTCGGAATGAACATTTTCTCAAGAATAACGTTATGCGCACAAACGCACAAAATTTTACATGAACAAAAATTGTGAAGTTCAAGTTTTAGGTTTTGAAAGCTTTATTTGGTGAGTTCACTTTATAGTAAACTCTATTCAAATGTAATGAAAGGAAACCTAATATGTACTAATTTTTCAATATGATTCTATGTTGGTAGCTGTTTTTATACTCCAACATAGAAATATTGATAACCACACCATGAAAATTTGATAACCTTATTGTGAAATTTCGATAACCTCCCTATGAAAATTTGATAACCACAATGTGAAATTTTGATAAGCACACTGTGAAATTCTGATAACCACACAATGAAGTTTTGATAACCTCGTTGTCTATGAAATTTTGATAATCACATTATAAAATTGGTAATCGCACTATGAAAATTTTGATAACCACACCATGAAATTTCGATAACTTCCCTATAAGAATGAAATTGTGATATTCTCTATATGTAATTTTGATAACCTCTCCATAATATTTTCATAACCTCCCTATGAAATTTTGTTAACCATCCTAGGAAATTTTGATAAAAATTTTTTTTGATAACCTCCGTCCCTACGAAATTTTGTTAACGTTCTAATTAATTTTGATAATCACACTATATAATTTCAATAACCTTCGTATGAAATTTTGATAATCTCCATAAGAGATTTTGATAGCCTTTTTTTAACAAAATTTTGGTAACATCTGTATGAAATTTTGATAATTACACTATGAAGTTCTGATAACCTCCATATGAAATTTTGGTAACCACACTATGAAATTTTAATAACCTTCCTATGTAATTTTGGTTTGATTGTCAGATTGATTTCTATGTTGTGTCAATTACGTCATTACATCTTCCTCATTGTTTATTGGGGAAAATATGTGTATTAGATCATATTATGACGGACTTTTCTACTTTGTTTCCTTCCATTTCACATCTTCCCACCCCCGACTTTCTCCTTTGATCAACTTTAAAGTTTTGCCGGATAATTCCAACTTTGATATGCTTTCAAGCTTCGGGCAATTGCAAAAGGCTATGTTTTCTAATTTTGGTTCTTGGCTTTTTTGCTTTTTAATTTTACTTGTACCCCTAAAAAAACCCTCAATATAATACTCTCATACATTTATTATAAGGTTTCTTTATGGGATTAAAGTTTGATGGAAAGTAATTTTAAGTTATATGTTATGTAATATAATGTTTTTGTTAATTTTGAAAAGATTAAATTTGCTAAAATTCCTAAAAATTATTGGGAATAAACTCATTAATTTTTCGTTATAAGTAAATTTTGTTACCCATTTTATCAATAATAATAAAAGTTATCAAATTTACAGTAATTTTTTATTGAAAAGTCATATATATTATCAAAAACTATACGTGAAACAACAAATCCAGTAAATTTTCGTTAGTTAACAATTTCATCAACAATGGATGCTAACAAATTTATAATACACAGTTACTATAAAAGCTATGTAGTTACGAAAAATGCTTTAAACCAACAAATCCAATAACATCTAATGATAAGTAATTTTGGTAACAATTTAATCAATAAATGAGGTTATCAAATTTACAATACTTTATACTGAAAAAGTTATAACAGTTATTAAAAAAGTTATATATGTACCAACAAATTTTAAAGTATTCATTATATCATTTGTCAAATTATTCTGAGAAACGACATTTGAGCGTTGGTTTAAAAAAAAGACATTTGGAATGAGTGTTTTCTTAAGAACAATGTTTTGTGTGGAAACACAGAAAATCGTGAAGTTGATGTTTTTGTCTTCTTAAAAAACTTTATTTGGTAAGCCTAGTTTCCAATAAACTCTACTCAGTTCGAGACACGATATTTGAAAGTTGTATTTGTTTGCAAAACCATTTGAGGTTTTAGGTTTTAAAAAAAAAAAATCTTTGTCTGGCAAGCCAATTTTTCAATAAGCTCTACTGACTTCGATACATGACATTAGAGTATTGGTTTTTAAAAAAAGAAATCATTCTGATCATTTTCAAATAAATAATGTTTCCCGCAAAAAAGTACAAAATTTTGAAGTTGAGGTTTTAGTTTTAGGCTTTGAAGAAAAATTTATTTGGCAAGCCACTTTCCAATGAGGTCTATTGACTTTGAAACATGACATATGAGCGATGGTTACACAAATAATGCATTCGGAATTAACATTTTCTCAAGAACAACGTTCTGCGCACAAACACGCAAAATCGTGAAGTTTAAGTTTTAGGTTTTGAAGAAAGTTTTTTTTTTTTGACAAACCCACTTTCCAATTAGCTTACTTACTCTGAAACATAACATTTGAGCATTGGTTTCACAAATAATGTACTTGGAATGAGCATTTTCCTAAGAACAACGTTTGGCGCTCAAACGTGCTAAATAGGGAAGTTGAGGTTTTAGGCTTTTTAGAAAGCTTTATTTGGCGAGTCCACTTTACAATAAACAATGTAATGAAGGGAAACCTAATTTGTACTAATTTTTCAATATAATTCTATGTCATTTTGGTACTTATTTTCATGCTCCAATTTAGAAATATTGATAACCACATTTTGCAAATTTGATAACCTTATATGAAATTTCGATAATCTCCCTATGAAAATTTGATAACCACACTGTAAAATTTGGGTAACCACACTATGAAATTTCGATAACCTCAGTGTGAAATTTGATAATCTGCCTATAAAATTTTAATAATCACAATAAATAAAATTGGTAACCGCACTATGAAAATTTTGATAACCACATCATGAAATTTCGATAACCTCCTATGAGAATGAAACTGTGATATCCTCTCTATGCAATTTCGATAACCTCTCCATAAAATTTTCATAACCTCCCTATAAAATTTTGTTAACCTCTCTAGGAAATTTTGATCAGCAAAAATTTTCGTAACCTCCCTCCCTATGAAATTTTGGTAACCTCTGTATGAAATTTTGATAACTACACTATGAAGTTTTGATAACCTCTATATGAAATTTTGGTAACCACACTACGAAATTTTGATAATCTTTCTATGTAATTTTGGTTTGATTGTCAGATTAATTTCTATGTTGTGTCAACTGCATCATTACATGTTCCTCTTTGTTTATTAGGGTAAATATGCACATTAGATCATCTTCTGGCGAACTTTTCTATTTTGTTTCCTTCCACTTCATAGTTTCCCACCCCGACTTTTTCCTTTGATCATCTTCAAAGTTTTGTTGGATAATTCCATCTTTGTAAAAAGCTATGCTTTCTAATTTCTTAAAGTTTAAATTTTGAGACTGAGTTTAGTTTCTGGTATCATATCTTTAACAGTAGTTAAGTGTCAAAATTTAAACCTTAAGGATCAAAATTTACCAAAAAAAGTTATGTTTGCAGTATTGTCTACTTCTTATTAATAGTATTATTATTCATATTTGGAAAATATAAAATATAATATAACTTTATTTACAGTTCCAGTGAGGAAGATTGCCTTCCACCCATCTCAAATTATTTTCAAACTTTGATTGGGCGTTTTATTTCTCCTCTTTTCACCATTAACCTCCAAACATGTTTTTGGTAAATTTACCATTTTTCTAAAGGTGCGATAAGTTAATGTTATCCATTGATCTTAGAAATATTCACATGTGTGACTATATCATAATGCGAAAGTGAGTCTTTTCTTAGGATTATGCGCTTATGATATTTGATTACAAAGTAATCAATGAAAAGTAAGTATGGCAATAAAAATTTCAGTTTTTACTCATAATTTCTGCATTAGGCTATCAGCTACCAATTACGTACTTTTGTATTTGTTTTTGATTTTGTTTTTGTTTTTGTTTTTTGTTTTTTGTTTTTTATTTTTTTTTACAAAAGCTATGTACCATTAATTAGTAACTCAACTTTGAGCTTGAATGTGATTTTTAAGGCTATATCAAAAGGAAGAATAAAGTCCTAAAAAATATTATATATTGTGTTTAATAATTGTGAAAATAATTAGGACCATAAGTTTTATTCTAAGGTTATGAGAAATATAGAGAGTTAATAGTTAATACCCTTTATCCCTATAAGGAGATGAAATAAAATTCAATTTAGCTGTATAGATTTCTTCTTAGATAATCACCACTAACTTTAATTTATAAATAAAAGTCTTATTCTATACATAACATACACAATTTCAAAAGTATAGTATGGCTGTTTTGAATTTTACTGGAATTTTTTTAACATTGAACAATAATTTGAGGGAAAACCTTTTGTTTTGTTTATCATAGATTTTTTTTTGGTGGATATAGATTCTTTTTAACAGAAGTATATGTCATACTCGTGCAATAATTTCTGTTAGCCAAAAAAAAACTCGTGCAATAGGGTAATTTTTAAATTAAAACTCTCATTCTCTATAAAATAAATTGTTTAAAAAAAGGAGAGAGAAAAGGATTAAATAATATAGTGGGATTCATTCATGCCAAAAAGAAAATCTAGCGGGATTCACACTTCAATTTTTTCTATTATTATTATAATAAGGTAAAGTAAACATAAAGTAAACCGACATATATGTATTAGTAATATTCTTTTGGGTGGAAATATTAGTAATAATAATTTCAATAGCTTTCTTTTTCTTATTTGTAGGTAGTCATAATAACAAACAAAGATAGCTTCGATGTTGTATATAGGTTTAACAAAATTTAAATAATTAGATGTGGCGGTGGGTATTTAATATATTTTATTAAATATTATGAAAAGTAAATTATTAATTACAATTATAGTGGGTTATTAATATTTTTCTATAATTAAAAAAAGTTAAATATTGAATTTACAATATCTTTCTATAATTAATAAAAAAAGTTAAATGACTAAAAAGAATACTTATTAAAAAAATTTTAAACAATAAGGGTATTTATGAAATTTCTCAATTAAAATTTTTGAGTTTGTGATTTTATATAGTAGTAAGATTATAAGATTGACCTTTCTTTTTTTTTTCCTCTTATGATAAGCGCAATCCTGTTTATTTCAGTATTGGAAATTGAAACTGTCATGATAAAATATCGAGTTCAAACTGCTAAAGATCCCCTTAGAGCCAGATAAAATGCACGGTAAAGAATCTGGATATAATAATGCAATAATAAATAGAATCATTTAAAGCTGCTGTGAATTACAGGACCCATGCTAACTAACTCAGCTAAAGCAAGTCCACGAAAAAAGCCAACCGAAATAACACTAAAGTTACAAGGGTGTGTGTATTGATGTTTGAATAATGCTATGCTATGCTATGCTAAAATCTTTTCCATATTCATTCCATCTCTCCTCTTCATCGCCGCAAAACCACCATTCTCAACAGCATTTATCTCCCCATTTTCAGTTTTCCCCTCTTCAATCCCTTCTTGATGCAGAGGTCTCAAAGAATCAATTACTTGAAACAAGATAACTAACTGACAAGTAATAACTTCCTACGATCATGAATGACGCAATCCCACTACGAGCCATCCGCAGCCAAATGGCACCAAACAAGAGATTTCTGTCTGCAGGGTGAATCCCCGCAAGTTTCTCAAATCTTTTCCCTGGTATCTTCCACTTGAGTAGCTTTCTCTCCATTGCAATGAACTGCAAGAAAAAGGTAGATAGATGAACGCAATCTCTATAGAAAATGTCTTCACTAGCATTGATTGTGAAACTGCTTCATACTTTATATCTCTACTACACTGAAGGCTAAAACCAGAGTAAAAAATCTAGTTTCTAGCAAAAAGAACACTTCCAAGTCGAAACATAGCAGCAGGGATTACAGGAACAGGACTCATAACAATGGGAATAATATCCTAAATTCCTATAACATAAATGGATAAGGATTGAAAACAAAACCATTTTCATACTGACTCATTAGATGGCAATCTCAAGGAAAAGGTGATTTTGATGAAAAAAAAATGTATGTAATTAATGAGTAATATAAAATATAAACCGGCTCCTTATAAAAAGTAATACCTTGGGCAACACTGTACATTGAGATCGACTTTTGGCAGTGTCAAAACTATGAGATGCAGCAGCAACAACTGAACCTGAAAATCCTGCTGCAAGACTAACAGCTAAAGGGGAGAGTGGACCGATTTCTTCATCATACCTGAAATATATACAAGGACAAAATCTTATTGATTTGACTATGCAAAGTCCATAATTCATGGCAGACACTACAATTCCAATATTCTATCTCAATTTGCATTTTCATGTTAGTCTTATAGAGCCATGTTAAAGTGGTTAAAGTGGTTCAAGCAAATTTTCCCTAAACAAACAGGTACAAATAAGGAAAACCATGTCAGAAGAACTTTCAGTTGTATAAGTATTTGATCATAAAATTCTCAGCTTAAGGTCTTCAAACCCAAAGATATGTTACTTGGGAAACCTAGGACTATCACTAATTAACAAAAGATTTATTATGCTTCATAAACAGTAACCGATAAGACAAACAATATATTAACAAAAAAATAAGTTCGTAGAAGAATTGCTTTCATAATGCACTAGAACTTGATCAATACTGCTAACCTGTTTTAAAAGGGAGGTAATAGTTTACGACATATATAAATATTATAAGCAAAGAGAAAAAGGAATAGATACCAGAATAACTAACAATTCATAAGTAAACTACTCTTGGGCTTGAAGAAAATTGAACTAAATCAAAACAAAAAGAGGAACTCCTTTATATTTTGTCAGTCGTTAACCCAAGATCTACTCTTTACCATGATATTTCCACTGAAAATAACATTCGTTTCAGAAAAATTGCATGTAAATTGTAGGTTAGAAGTCCAGAGGAGACAACAGTAGACTGAACCAATAAAGCTGATATTTTTGCTCCTTTTGGTTCAGCATCCTTCTCTCTATTCGCCTTAAGAAAGATTGAAATGTAACGGAAACATAGCTATAATAAACTAAACACATGCAACAGCAGAATCTTTATGCACCATATGATATGGAGGAAATTAAAATAAGCACCTGGGCGGAGGATCCATCTCAACAGCCTTCCAATCTAGAATCACTTGATGCAAAAATTGCCAAGTAGAGAAGAACACGCCACCGAATATAGAGTCTCGAGCAATTCCAGAACGAAGGCCTCTCCATAATGCACCACATCCATCCAACGAAATGACTTGGGATGGCCTCCGTACATCATAAACTGATGGTGGCCTCCCAGACCCACTCATATCATCCAGGGGTAATCTTGTATGGCACCAATCATATTTGGATGTTTGCTATTTAAGATGGACAGCATACATACCTACAGAATGGTTCAATGCCTTCATATCTGGACTATATCCACGTAGTAATCGAGTCATTGCAGGCACACCCACTCTATTTTTTTTGCTGGAGTTACACTTGGAATGCGAGAAGCAGAGGTCACCTGTGCACGAAGTTTAATAAGCTCAAAAGGTGAGCTTGTCAGCGACTCCACAGCCCCAGCAGCCATGCCTGCCATGAGGCCTCAGAGACATACACATTACTGTCTTCTCTTCCATTTGCGAAACAGCATGTTAGGTACATATTTTCTTATGTTTTATATGTTAATTTGATTTGATTATGTGCCTATTTTTATGTACTTGATGCTTAATTAATTCATATTTATGTTTTAGGTACATATTGGAGTGCTGTAAAAGGAGCTAAATTGGAGTTATTTAGAACAAGTTGGAAAATTTCTGTTTCGACCTTTTGGCGGGTCGAAATCAACCTCCGCAAAGGGTCGAGATTCACCAAGATACAAGCTGAAATTTTCCTGTTTCAACCTGGAGCGGGTCGAACTCGACCTTCTCAGGGTCGAAACATGTTGTAGAAATCAATGACTGAATTTTGGAAAGCACGTGGGCTCACTTATTGGGTTGATACATCACATGTTTGGACCTTTACCCCATGCTATTTACAACTTCTATTTTTAGAATTTTAATGGCAAAATTATAATTTGCCAAAAACTTAAAACAATTAGGTATCATATTTATAGTTAACCGCATGCCTTGAATTGGAATGGAATTCAAGATTTCAGAATTGACAATTTTTGCTGGTTTGCAACGCAACTTTGGGAGGAGGAGAAAAAAAAAAGAGTGAACGCACTTTCTCTCTTGGTTTTCTCTATTCTTAGTCCTTTTGTAATTTTTCCTTTTTAGTTAATTTAATTTTGAGACTTTCAATTTCTTGGGTATTTGATTTGTGAGGCTCTGCACTTATTCATCTATCTTGTAAGTATTTCAATTTTCTCTGAATTATTTGAATGATTTCATGCTTAATTATTTAGAATGGCCATCTATTGTAATTGGGTATGATTTCTATTGTTAGATGAGATTCCTATATGCAATCGTAGGTAATCGAATCCCTAGTAACAACTTAGAGTAGCCCTCTAAGAGAATCTTGAATATAGATTGAAGGTTGCCTATATTAGTGAACATTATCTATTGTTGGCTAAGATTTTTCTAGTTCTTAAAGCAATGAGTTACTTGAATCTAGTAGACGATTGGAACTAGGTTAGTATACTTGTTAGGATTTAGTTTAGGACGTGAGTCAGGACTAATGAAGACTAAGGAAAGATAGGGATTAATGGTCGATGACGTTAATCAACGCCATCTATTTACCAAGTTAGATACCAATTGAAGCCAATGATCAAATCCTTTTATCCCAAGAGTGCGGTTGTCTTGAAATTGGAATATCTATTTAATTGTTTCTTTAATCTCATTAGTATTTTATTTTGTTCTTTATTTAGTTTAGTTAATTTCTCCATAAAACCTCCCATTTAGTTTAATTCACAATTTTAGGAAAAGTAATTAAAACAATAGGTCTCTTTGGCACCAACTCGTACTTACCCTGTCTATAGGTTTTATATGATTTTATTTTTGGTGGAATACGACACCCATCACAACACTATAACCACATGGAACACTAAAAGTTGTGGATGCTATGGAAAGAAGAATTATTTTGATTATTCTCTTAATTCAGCCATTAACATTTCTAATTACGAGGAGGATGTTATTGGAACAGAGAGTTCACAAATTGTGAGCACATCAGTTATGATACTATAACATCAGAAAATGAAATACCAAAAACAAAGATTCACAGATATTTTAATATCATTAATGAGAAATTTTAGTTTTCATTAAAATGTAGCTACTCAATTAATTGATCCCTCTCTTAACTAGAACAAAAAGATGCCATTGACAGAATAAATGTGTCTAATAATCTTACTATACATTTGTACCTCTCAAACTACCTGTTTGACTACACATGCTTACATTCAACTGTCAAACAAGACAATGAAAAGGAAAAAGAAGAAATACCCATTCCAGATACACAACTTGATGGATGCTTGGATAGAAAATGCTTAGGGCAAGTGTGTGTTTCATGGTTATAAAGCAATTCATATAATAATAATAACTTTGAATAAAAATTAAAAGCTGAAAACTATGATCCTATGTCTGGATATTTCCCTGTTTATATTATAAATTGTGATATTGAGATGGAATTCTTTGATATATACTCAGCAATTAAATAACATACTTAACATTGGTGTTCTAGAATGGTCGATGTAATTAACACTCCTAAATTTTTTTTTTGGATGAATCCAATAGGGTTCAAACCTGAAATTCTTCAAATTAATCCTTTAATCACAGCAAAAGCAACCCAAGATACCCAAACAAACAATCAACTTCACCAAAGAACTCCAATTAGGGTTAATTGCACAAATTAGCTCAAAAGCACAACTAAGAACCCTTGAAAACACCCCTGGAAAAATTTAGGAATCAATTTGTTTTTTTTTTTAATTTTCAATATTTTTCCCAGAAAGATCACTATGAATAAACACTTAAACTAAAATTTCTGCCCTTTTTGACCAAGAACGAATCCAGAACAAAAATCACAAGTTTCTGTGCGAATTTTTTTTTAAATTTTTTTGAAATTTTTTAATTAAACCCTGATGTATGAGGACTCCAAATCTGAAATTTCAAAGTAATTGGAGTTATAATGAATCGGGAAAAAAATTCACAAGTTTCTGCAATTTTGAAATCAAGAACTTGCGATGAGGATTTTGATAGATGAAAAAGTTGATGAATGATGAATAGAAGGATAGATTTACAGATTGAAGATGATAACCTATGCGCTGATACCAATTGATGTGATTCTAGTTGTTTTAGATTTAAATATATCCTTGAAAAGCCTCCAAAGATTAACTTGACAACTTCAACTTCTAGATTTGTCGACTTGATACTCTTCCCAAGATTGGATCTTCGTTCGTTAGACTAGATAATCAATTAAACCTGCAATTGACAACCTAAGATCACAAGAATCACAACTAGATAATCACTATCTAATTCTCTAATGACCCATAAGACTAACAAAAAGATTTTGATAGTAGTTTATAATAGAGTGCTAACACTTATTTTTAATTTTGGTTTCTTTTCTTGTGGCAGATAGTAAACAAGCTATTTGTTCATCCTCTATAAGGTTGAGACTTGTAAATTTGATTCTTACAGGGCTGCCAAAGTGGAGTGAGGTTCCTTTATGCAACTGCTGAATTTCTTACAATTGTAAGTTGATTCCTTTTTTTAGACTGAGTTTTCCTAGTTTTTGTTTCCTAAGTCGTGAAATCTTAAGTTGAAACTATAACAAGTAAGTAAGTAGGAGTATTTAGTAATAGTTTTGATGCGCAGTGCAAGTCAGACAGAGAATTCTTCCTATTATTCACTGTTGCAAAGCTTGAGCTACTCTGATTGAGGTACATAAGAGAAAGGGAAAAAAACATGTTCATTTGGTTAAGTAAAGTTTAAAAAACATGATCTTTCATGGAACAAGGAGTATAGGTCAATTGACTTCCCAAGTTTTTCTTGTTCTTGCTTGTTATTAATTTTGCTCTGAATTTGAATTTTCTTTGTGAACTTTACAGGTTCAAGTAGTTGCTTGGAAGTTGGAATCATCATGCTTGAGCCACTGAATCCTTCTTTCTTTTTAAGCTTTAATCATACCGAATCCTGTAATCTAACTGTTTGGAATTTTAGAGAATTTCAGTAATTATATTATATAGAAAAAAGGTTTCATTATTATTTATTTTTTAATTATCATTACCTTTTAGAAGCATTTCAATATTGTTTTTAGTTTATACCATTGTGTTTCTATAAATGACTTTTGGAAACACTTTTAATATGTTATAATTTACATGTTTTGGTTACATTTCTGAAATGTTTTCAAAAGGTGTGTGCGCTTCTATAAATAACCTTTAGAAGCACTTAAAATATGTTGTATATCATATAATTTGACAACACTTTGAAAGATGTTTTAAAAGAGTGTATAAGTGTAGCTATACATCATAATTAACAACATTTTTCAAAGTAATGCTACATACATATATAAGGGTTTTTATAGAGAAAAGGCGACGGGGGCAGATAAAACACTTGCAAAAGTGTTGTCTTTGCTCTTTAAAAACACTTGTTGTACATTTTACAGCAGAATGCAAGTGTTGTTAAAGGCCTTAATTGGTGTAGTGACACGCCACCGAATATAGAGTCTCGAGCAATTCCAGAACGAAGGCCTCTCCATAATGCACCATATCCTTCCAACGAAATGATTTGGGATGGCCTCTGTACATCATAAACTGATGGTGGCCTCCCAGACCCACTCATATCATCCAGGGGTAATCTTGTATGGCACCAATCATATTTGGATGTTGGCTATTTAAGATGGACAGCATACATACCTACAGAATGGTTCAATGCCTTCATATCTAGACTATATCCACGTAGTAATCGAGTCATTGCAGGCACACCCACTCTATTTTTTGTTGCTGGTGTTACACTTGGAATGCGAGAAGCAGAGGTCACCTGTGCACGAAGTTTAATAAGTTCAAAAGGTGAGCTTGTCAGCGACTCCACAGCCCCAGCAGCCATGCCTGCCATGAGGGCCTTAGAGACATACATATTACTGTCTTCTCTTCCATCTGCGAAACAACATGTTAGGTACATATTTTCTTATGTTTTATATGCTAATTTAATTTGATTATGTGCCTATTTTTATGTACTTGATGCTTAATTAATTCATATTTATGTTTTAGGTACATATTGGAGTGCTGCAAAAGGAGTTAAATTGGAGTTATTTAGAACAAGTTGGAAAATTTCTGTTTCGACCTTTTGGCGGGTCGAAATCAACCTCCGCAAAGGGTCGAGATTCACCAAGATACAACCTGAAAATTTTCTGTTTCAACCTGGAGCGGGTCGAACTCGACCTTCTCAGGGTCGAAACAGGTTGTAGAAATCAATGGCTGAATTTTGGAAAGCACGTGGGCTCACTTATTGGGTTGATACATCACATGTTTGGGCCTTTACCCCATGCTATTTACAACTTTTATTTTTAGAATTTTAATGGCAAAATTGTAATTTGCCAAAAACTTAAAACAATTAGGTATCATATTTATAGTTAGCCGCATGCCTTGAATTGGAATGGAATTCGAGATTTCAGAATTGAGGAAAGATAGGGATTAATGGTCGATGACGTTAATCAACGCTATCTATTTGCCAAGTTAGATACCAATTGAAGCCAATGATCAAATCCTTTTATCTCAAGAGTGCGATTGTCTTGAAATTGGAATATCTATTTAATTGTTTCTTTAATCTCATTAGTATTTTATTTTGTTTAGTTAATTTCTCCATAAAACCCCCCATTTAGTTTAATTCACAATTTTAGGAAAAGTAATTAAAACAATAGTTCTCTGTGGGACCGACTCGTACTTACCCTGTCTATAGGTTTTGTATGATTTTATTTTTGGTGGAATATGACACCCATCACATCACTATAACCACATGGAACACTAAAAGTTGTGGATGCTATGGAAAGAAGAATTATTTTGATTATTCTCTTAATTCAGCCATTAACATTTCTAATTACGAGGAGGATGTTATTGGGAACAGAGAGTTCACAAATTGTGAGCACATCAGTTATGATACTATAACATCAGAAAATGAAATACCAAAAACAAAGATTCACAGATATTTTAATATCATTAATGAGAAATTTTAGTTTTCATTAAAATGTAGCTACTCAATTAATTGATCCCTCTCTTAACTAGAACAAAAAGATGCCATTGACAGAATAAATGTGTCTAATAATCTTACTATACATTTGTACCTCTCAAACTACCTGTTTGACTACACATGCTTACATTCAACTGTCAAACAAGACAATGAAAAGGAAAAAGAAGAAATACCCATTCCAGATACACAACTTGATGGATGCTTGGATAGAAAATGCTTAGGGCAAGTGTGTGTTTCATGGTTATAAAGCAATTCATTAATAATAACTTTGAATAAAAATTAAAAGCTGAAAACTATGATCCTATGTGTGGATATTTCCCTGTTTATATTATAAATTGTGATATTAAGATGGAATTCTTTGATATATACTCAACAGTTAAATAACATACTTAACATTGGTGTTCTAGAATGGTCGATGTAATTAACACTCCTATTTTTTTTTTGATGAATCCAATAGGGTTCCAACCTGAAATTCTTCAAATTAATCTTTTAATCACAGCAAAAGCAACCCAAGATACCCAAACAAACAATCAACTTCACCAAAGAACTCCAATTAGGGTTAATTGCACAAATTAGCTCAAAAGCACAACTAAGAACCCTTGAAAACACCCCCTGGAAAAATCGATGAATCAATTTGTTTTTTTTTTAATTTTCAATATTTTTCCCAGAAAAATCACTATGAATAAACACTTAAACTAAAATTTCAGCCCTTTTTGACCAAGAACGAATCCAGAACAAAAATCACAAGTTTCTGGGCGAATTTTTTTTTAAAAATTTTTTTTGATATTTTTTCGATTAAACCCTGTTGTATGAGGACTCCAAATCTGAAATTTCAAAGTAATTGGAGTTATAATGAATCGGGAAAAAAATTCACAAGTTTCTGCAATTTTGAAATCAAGAACTTGCGATGAGGATTTTGATAGATGAAAAAGTTGATGAATGATGAATAGAAGGATAGATTTACAGATTGAAGATGATAACCTATGCGCTGATACCAATTGATGTGATTCTAGTTGTTTTAGATTTAAATCTATCCTTGAAAAGCCTCCAAAGATTAACTTGACAACTTCAACTTCTAGATTTGTCGACTTGATACTCTTCCCAAGATTGGATCTTCGTTCGTTAGACTAGATAATCAATTAAACCTGCAATTGACAACCTAAGATCACAAGAATCACAACTAGATAATCACTATCTAATTGCTTGCTAAGACTCTACAAGATTGAAGAACCCTAAGCTTACTCAAATTAGAACAACGAAGCTAAATTTTCAAAAGAAACTCTCTTTGATTGATAAACTTAACTTGAATACAAAAAATGGGGTTGGTGCCTTTATATAGTCAAAGTTTGGCGTCAAAAACCCTCCCTATAGCCGACTTGAACATTAATTGAAGGCTAGGGCGGTTTAACAAGGAAAAAATCTAGAAACTATCCAAAAATAAAAAGCTATGGCAGTTTAGAGGAAGAATTGGACTTAGTCAAACAAGACTCAATCCAATTTTCTTCTAAACATAAAAACTAACTAATCTAAGATAGAATAAAACCCATGAATGGCCAAACTACACAATAAAGCTCCATCAACCATCGATTGCAAGCAAAGTGAGAAGCTTGGAATCGATGAGAATATTCTTGCCCAAATCATCATCAAAGCTCTTCAAATGAACTTCAATGGTCTTCAAGATGAGTTCGAACAAGGCCCAATAATGCATCCTTGAATCTCTTGGCTCTTGCTCTTGTCATTGGACCTAATGGCATCTTCTATGGATCAAATGACATCTTTGGCATATCTTTGGTGCTTGAAACATGTTGTGTGACATCTCTTTGATCTTCATGCTTCTCCATGCTTCCTTGCCCTCCATGCTCATCCTCTCCATGATCTCCATAGTCCTCTTGATGTCCTTGATAAATTCTTGGTGCATCAGTGATACAAAAGAAAACTGATTAATCACATCAGACAACAACAACTAATATTATTTCACATGGAAAATAGTTCATTCCTTCTTGAGAGAAGAACTCATCATATGATGTCTGAGTTCTTTATGAAAATTGTAGATCATGAAATTACCTTTTAATAGACACTTGAATCACCTTAATCGGACAAATAGGAAAAAAATACAAAAATAAATGTGAACACGTTAAATCGTCCAACCTATAATTGTAAAGGACTAAATAGCATAAAGCATAAAAGTATGAGGATCATTAGATAAATAATCCAACAAAAACAAATATCAGTTTATGGAGAATGGGACCCATAAATAGTAATATTTTCACAAAGTTCCAAAATACCCTCAATCATCAATCCAAATAACGAGTAAACCGAGCATAAAAGTACCAAAATACCCATCCTCATTTGTACATGAATTCATAAAATCAAATGTTCACATTGGTTTTTCCGTAACTTCACTTCCTATTCTTATTGTTTCTTATATAATGTTTTTGCAACTCGCGAGACCTATTTTAAAATGTAGCAACTACAGGGGCCATGGAATGAAAGAGGTAAACTAGTTATTAAAGATTTGAAGTCCTTGGAATGTGTATTTGTTTGAGATGGAACATCCGTATGCTAGGAGGAATAGTTCATCTTGGTAAGTTTGCATCGTTTGATAATTTTCATGTTCTCTATCAACTAATTATGTCGTGGTAAAAAGAATTATATGATAGAATTCAGAATTTTATTAAATAATAATTGATATCTGATGATGAAAGGCCCTAACATTATTTTAGAATTTTTTTTTTTTTTTTTTTTTTGTAATTTATATTGAAATCTTGACTCTGATGTTCTCCCTTAAGAAATCGTTTAACATGAACCGTGGTCATGGTTTGTTCAATGCTGAATCTTTAGATTGTAAACAATGCAAATTGGCTTGGCCCTATGGTTTTTGTTGGTATTTTAATTGTTTAATTGGCTTTAAATATGTAGTTGAATTCATTACTTTAGTTACTTTTCTAACGGTTCATGACACACTAATCATAAATGTTATTTAGTGGTTATAGCATGTGGATCTTCTTCTGGTCATCCAGTCTTGGAGTGCAACTTCTAGCTCAAATAGATGGAAATAAGGATGAATCTGAGGCCACAGCGGTTAATACGTCTGCTCTTTATTGCTGAATTTAATGGTTGATCTAAGAATTTCTAATCATCTGCTAACAGAAGCTGCCTTTATATTGCTATATCGGTTGACATTTTGACAAACAAATTGTAACTGTTACATCTTCCTACCTGTTAATATTTGCAAGCTTTATGTTAAATGGATTACTTCGAAGTTTAAATTATTATATATATTATATATACGATCAACCTCATGTTAATGCAACTCCAATAGCTATTTTTAGATTTTTTTGGTTGTTTTGCATGCTTGAATTATTGGAAATGGTCCTAAATTTACATATAGAAGTTGATTTGTCAACTGTTGCGCACGGATCCAAACCTTGTTATTGGAAAGGTGATTGATTTTTGTTATTGGGCTTATGGATATTGGGCTTGTGAATCAATTAAATAAATGTCATAACAGTACTATGCCCATTATTAGAAAATTTAAGTCACCTTTGGCATTTCCTTATTCTTTTTCCTTTATTTTCCTTTATCATGCTTCAGCGTAAATTGATTTGTTATTATGTGACAAATCATATATATATATATATATAAAAGTACAAATAAGGAAATTTTAAGTTTCCGACTGTATATTTTTTTTCAAATATATTTCTAAATTGCAATTATTAAAAAATATTTTAATTATTGTATTATTAAAATAATAAAAATAATAGAAATTTAGATTATCCTCATTAATTAGGATCCAACGTGACTAATAGGAATGCTCCACATCATCTTTAGCATCTGAGTTTTCATCCAAAACATTCTTCAAGTCGGTTTAGGAGAAGATCAATTCCGTCCAGAAATTTAAAGGGCAAAATCGTCCACCGGAACGGCATAATTAGGTCTCGAGGTAAACATAAAAGTTGTAGATCTTGGAATCCTCTTTCCAACGGTACCTCATTTGCATTTTTCTAAACTCCGGATAAAAAGTTATGAATTTTTTTTCCAAAACTGCTCTTGTAAAGTCCTCCTTTAAATAAGATTTAATAATACTGCATCAGGATTGAATCATTATTGCATCATAATTACTTATTGGACTTCAACTCCTTCTTTGGGCTTTCATATTAACGAATTGGGTCTAAAAATATCAGATTTAGACTTCAAGACATATGGCTTGATAATTTGGGCTTCATGAACTCAAACGGGCCTAATGGACCTACTGGGTCGAAATGAGACAAAATCAACAGTTTCTCCAAATCTATACTATATATAAAAGTACGAATAATGAGAAACTTTATATTTTCCGATTGTACCCTTTTTTCAAAAATATTTCTAAATTGCCATTACTTAAAATTAGACTTTTATGTTTTATATATATTATTATATTATCATTATTGGCCAACCCAATTTCTACAATATATATATATATATATATATTTACTTATGATTTAATTTTAAGTTTAAATCTTACTCAAATTATTTTATATATATTTCTAACTACTTATCCAAATTATTAACTATGATGATAAATATGTAGCAGAAAAAAAAAAAACGATGATGATAAATATATGATTGTTGCATATTTGTAATTTTGGTATCATTTTTCTTAAACGTATGTCCATAAGGTACTTTTCCATTTTAAAATTTCTGTTATTTTTTTAGTTTAAAAAAAAAAACTATCGTCTAGGTATGGTATTGATAACTTCTTTATGCTTTGGGAATTTCATTTTCGTTTATCACTCTTTTTAACTTATTTTCTTCATTATTTTCATTACTATGTTTGATGATTGCTTAAAACGATTTTTCTAAGGGAGTTGAATTTTTAAACGTATAATCATACTATAAGAACTAAATCGGATTAGATTGCCAAAAAAAGAGTAACTTATTTTCATCATTTTTTTTTCAATACTATGTTTGATGATTTCTTAAAACGATTTTTCAAAAGAGTTGAATTTTGAAACATATGTACGAATTTTGATGATTATTTGCTTTTATTCTTATTTAAAAAATTATATTTTTGAAATTGGAAAAGAAATTTAGGTCTTGGGTGAAGGTGTCTGGATTATCATGCTGCGTTCTTCCGTAATCCTTTAAATTTAGTATTTCCTTTTATATTTGAGTTACGTAACACTTTTTTCAACATTGTTCCATTGGAAACATAAGATAAATTAATTATATTGTGTGATTTGATAATTTATACCATTGCAAGATTGTGAATTTCATATTTTTTCCCACAACTAGAATAGGATTATATTACAATGGGATTGGAGGTTAAATGCACTAAGGACAAGGGTTAAACGTGAGCTGTTGAAACTTCTCAAAGAGAGAGACTCATCAATCAAATAGAGAAGTTCGCGTGATCTATAATAAGCGGACCATGAGATAAGGGCCCCGAGTTTTTTGTCTGGAGGGGATCCTCTTTGATATTGGAGTTAGTAAGATATTAAGGTGTTTGGAGATACTGAAGTTAGTAGGGTTTTAAAGTGTTTAGAGAGCTTAAGATCTAAAGAGTGGAGATAATGAACTTTTCCCTTATGTGTGGAGTAGTTATATATATATATATAGTGTGGCTTTGGGCCATTCTATATGGGCTCAACATTGCCCCCTAGGTATGAGGGCGGTTCTAAAATGATTGCGCAAACGACTATGAAATTGAGCGTCAAGTGAACAAGTTGGGACGATCTGATATGAGCTAAACAGGCTTATCGGTCGCATAACTAGATAGTGTTGAACGCAAGGGTATTTGATCTGGATGAATACTCCATGTGGAGAGTGTTGAGTCATAGAATGCTCGATTTGGTAATGTGCCCCTCTGTCGAACTGTATGGTGCTCTAAGAGATGAATGAAATATGCCAAGAATGCCGGAAAGGGGAGTGCTCAATTTTTGAGGATTGATTAGGAGAGTGCGCTCTAGGAATGATGGTGGATAGAAGAACTCGAGCTGATAATGTACTCTGTGGAGGAATATCGAACGAAAGAGCTCAAACAAACAATATGCTGCATAGAAAGTAGGTGAGCATGAGAGCACTCATACTGATACTGTACCATTTGGAGAAATATTGAATGAATGGAGCTTAAATTGATAATATGTTATATGGAGGAATGCTGAATGGAGAAACTAAGTGTGATAACGTGCTTTATATACTACCGAGTGGATGAGCTCAATTCGAATATGTATATGTATATTTTATAGAGCGATTGCCGAAATTTCATACTATAGTATCAAAAAATTATAGGGAGATTAACAAAATCTAACAGGGAGATTATCAAAAATCATAGGAAGGTTACAAAATTTCATAGGAAGGTTTATTAAAATTTCAAAATTAGGTTATCATGGTTTCATAATTTGATATAGATGCCTTAGTATTATAAATGTGCTTGAGGCCTTTTAGAGAGAGAAATGCCCTTAGAAATGTAAGAAACATAAATAGGAGGGAATAGATGACCCAACCTTGCGTATGCTTGGTGGGCTTTTGTGGGCCTTGGATCATCCCCATTTTGACCCCTAACAATATATATAGTGTGTGTGTGTGTCTATATATATATATATAAGCTATAGCTATAAAAAAATTCAAAACTGTAATATTTTAAGAGTGTATTTTAAATATTTCTTTTAAACTTAATATGTATTAGACTGATAGTCAGATATAGTAAATTACATCTTAATTTATTTCACCAAAAAATATTAAATATTAATTTTTAAAATTAAAACCAAGGTTTATAATTACACTCAACATTTATTTATCTTTTTCTTAATTTCCTAACTTCTTTTACAAAACAATAATTCAACGAAAGTTTTAATCTACTTTTCAAAAATCACCGTCAATTGTTAAATATTAATTATGTTGCATCATGGGGTTCACTGATAGTGTATAAAGTCAATATATTGCCAGTGCATTAAATATAAATTTTTAGTTAATGTATCACCATAAAGGATTTATATTTGATGCACTATTATATATCGTATACAAGCTATACACTAACAATGTATGTACTGACAATGAAACAAATGATGACACCTAAGGAAGAAAAATAATGAAGAAGCAAATTTAAAGATTTAAAGGTCTTAGGTATCAACATAATTCTTACATCTATTTAATTAGTAGTAAAATTTATTAATAGATTTATACTTTTTAAATGTTTCTTTCTTGGTAAATTAACAAGATAAACTATTATAACACCGAGGGATTATGAACCTAGAGGAATTATACTTTAGTATTGGTTTTGGAATTTATTGAATTTATTGATGATAAATTCTATAGATTTTTAGGTTTGTTGCGTTAAAGTATTTTACGATATATATATATATATATATAATTACTAAGTTTATATCTAAAATACATATAACCAAAAATAAAAAAAATTATACAAAAATTATAGTTTTTTTGCAAGGTTTGATTTATATTTTATAATGGATAATCTAAAACACAATTAGCCAAAGTAAAAAAAAAAATTATATAGGCAAGGCAAGATGGAAATGCAGATGTGGATTTAATTATACTCGAAGATTATTTGCCAATTCAAGCATTTGAAAAAACAAAGAAAGCTATAAAAAAGAAAGCCAAGTGAGTCACACTTGATGAGGAAGATGATAATGTAACTTTGGTCAACTTAAAAAATAAGATTGAAGTAGAGAAATATTAGACTATCAATTAAGCATATATTATTTATTATATACTTAATTTATTTGGCTTTAGATTTTTTTATTATATATGATTTATAAAAATTATTTTTTCATGTTATATTACATATTGATATGCCATTTGTTAATTTATATTATCTTAATTTATATGCTTTATAAATTATAAACACACGTGCATTTGCTAATATATATGTATATGAACCCTTGAATTTTTGCTTTAGATTTCCTTCTTGCTTAATTTTTTTGGCCAACCTTTTTGCTTAATTAGAAGTAGCAAAAGGTCATCGAATGAGCGTTAATGAAAGCAAAAAATAATGGTGGTAACAAAATTCCTTTGGATTCCAAATTTCTAACACTGAAATTCGATAGCCACCGTAAATCAATCAAAGAATTCTAGGATATGGAGAATAGAATTGAAAATATATCTTGAATCTGTATGTTAACCCAACGCCTCTTGTTTATGAAAAGTGAAAACACAACCAAGCCTTATTTGGTCATCATAAAATTATGAAATTTGATTCAAGTCGGGTGAGTTGCAAAAGATTATAGTAGGAAAGGAAGGAATACCATAGTGCTTGATCTAACATAAGAAGAGATTCTATAAGCTCCCCTTAGGTTTCTCTCATCAAAATTCGTCTCTTGCAAATAAAGGGTGAAGGCAAATAAAAGGCAATTTGAGTTTGTAGCTTTGAAACACTGAATGCAACAATTATTGATTTCTTGTTATAAAGAGCTCTTTTGTTCAGCAAATATGGTTTTTTTTTTATAAACAAATGAATTTCATTAATTAGATAAATCCGGATTACAAACGCTAGAGAGTAAACCCCCGCACCGCACAAATCAACACCAAGATGTGCCAATCTATGTGTCAGTAAATTAGCTTCCCTATGAACATGTACAACAGAACAATGATCAAACAGAGACACTAACTCCTGAATTTCGTAAATCAACACTCCTCCCTCCCACCACACCAAATTCTTCTTATTAATCTCCGTGACCGCAATCAAGCAGTCAGACTCGATAATACATTCCTGTATCCCATATTCAAGTGCTATTTCAAATCCATACATTATGGCATGGACCTCTGCAAAAAGGAAATTGGCAACAAAACCTATCTGTTTTGCTGCACTAATCATCACCTCTCCCTCACTCGATCGTACCACTACACCAAAACCGGCCTCCAGACTTGAACCACCATAAGATGCATCCACATTGATCTTCACCTTGTTCAATGGTGGTGGCTGCTAACAAGCCCCAACTCTAACACTCCTACCTAACGTCCTCGGAGCAGACAAGGTTGTTAGCTGGCCTATCAACCTGTTAGTAGAAAACATAAGAGTCGCGGGTGTTACACAACAAGATGAATGCAAGCATTCATTCCGATTCCTCCAGATTGACCAAAGCAAAGTGACCATTAATTCCAACTGCCCCAGACTCGAAGCCTTAGCAATTAAGCGCTGCCATAAGTCTTGTTCTCCCCCCCAATTCATCGACACAAATAAGAAACCATGGTGCTGATAACTCCCATACTTGTCTGCTAAACGCACAACCAAAGAAAACATGATTTATGCCTTCGTCACCCTCTCCACACACTACACAACGATCATCTAAATCCATTCCACGTTGCTGCAAAATCTGCTTGACTGGCAATAGACCCCAAGCCAAACGCCAAATAAAATATTGGACCTCCGGCAGAGTATTGGCCCTCCAAACCCGACGCCAAATCTGTCTTTGCTCATCATCAATATCATCCACCCAACCTAATAATCTTTGAGCAACAAAATAAGCCGATTTGACAGTAAACTCACCCATGAAAGACTCATTCCATATTAAGTTATCCGATCTAAGTAATCTCGGGATTGGTAAACACATGATCCGAGCAACATCTTCCTTTACCTCCAACTCAAGTAGTCTATCCACATTCCACTGTCTCTCTCTTCAGTATCAATCATGTCCACAACCTTCTCACTAAATAAAACGACTCCCTCCCTCGGCCTTGGGTTGGAACATGGAGGACCCGTAAGCCATTTCGCATGCCAAAAGCTCATATCTGCGCGACCAACACGCCATCTTCAGCCCTCAATCATCACCTTTTGACCCTCCATTAGACTCCTCCAAACAAATGATGGGTTATTACCCAAATTGGCGTTAAGAAAATCTGTCCTTGGGAAATATTTATCCTTTAATATTCGAGCGTAAAGCGAATCGGGACTATGATAAATTCTCCAACATTGCTTAGCTAACAAAGCCATATTGAAGGCTTCGAAGTCCCGAAAGCCTAGCCTGCCATCCAACTTAGATACACATAACTCTTCCCATGCCTTCCAATGTATTTTCCACTTCTCCGTAGAGCTTCCCCACCAAAATTTTGCTTATATCATATTCAACTCATGAATGAATCTTTTTGGAAAACGAAATACACTCATCAAGTATACTGGAATCGATTGTGCCACAGACTGGATCATTACTGCTTTTCCCGCAATTGAAAACAACTTATTTTGCCACGAATTAACCCGTTTAGCCAACCGTTCTTTGATATACTGTAGTTCGCGCTTCTTGTTTTTACCAATCATGATAGGTAACCCGAGATATTTGTCTTGCTGAAGACCACGTTGCACTCCCAATCTGTCCATAACTGCTCTTCTGATAGTCTCCGTCGTGTTTGAGCTGAAAAGAACTGCAGACTTATCAATGTTGACTTGTTGTCCAGATGCCTGTTCAAACTCATCCAAAAATCCTAGAACCGCTTCACACTCTTCAAGGCTGGCCCTCAGAAAGAAAAATACTATCATCCGCGAAAAAAAGATGTGAAACTCGTGGAGCATAACGATTCACAACCACTCCATGTATCACATTATGAGTATCAGCATGCATTATTAAACAAGACAATGCTTCCATACACAACAAGAAAAGATACGGTGATAACGGGTCTCCTTGTCGAATACCACGTGTTGGATGGACTCTACCACAATGCTTCCCATTAATTAACAATGAATATGAAACTGTTTGTACACAAGTCATTATCTTAGAAATCCATTGAGACGAAAAACCCAACTTAAGCATACACTTTTCGAGAAAATTCCATTCCACCCTATCATAAGCTTTACTTAGGTCCAATTTAAGCGCCATATGTCCTTTCTTGCCAGCCCTTTTGCATCGTAAAAAATGAATTGTTTCAAACGCTGCTATAGTGTTATCATAGATCATCCTCTCCGGAACAAAAGCACTCTGAAAATCACTAATGATGGATGGAAGTACAAGCTTCATACGATTGGCAATGGCTTTAGACACGATCTTGAAAACCACATTACATAAAGCAATAGGTTGAAAATCCTTCATCGTTTTTGGGTTATCAACCTTTAGAATCAAAACGATATTTGTATGATTGATGTCTGGTAAGGCCCCATTATTATTTAAAAAATCAAGAGCAAAATGCACCACATCCTTACAAACTATACTCCAGCACTTCTGATAAAAGGATGGTGAAAATCCATCAGGACCCGGCGCCTTATCTGCCTGCATCTGAAAGACAGCCTCTCTAATCTCCTCTGAGGAATATGGTTTATCCAATTGCAGCCGCATATCAACATCAATACGATTTGGTAGATGGTCTAAAACCGAATCTATCATCTGCTCTGATGGATTGCTGGATGAAAACAACTTCTGATAGTAGCCACACGCAATTCTTTCAACATTGCCAGCATTTGTTCTCCATGATCCATCATCATCCTCAATACCAAGGATAGTGTTTCTTCTCTTCCGATTCGTTGCCACTGAATGGAAATACCTGGTATTGCGATCTCCCTCCCTCAACCAGAGTGATTTTGACCTTTGTCTCCACATAATTTCCTCCTGTGCAATCAAGTCATCGAGTTCTTTTTTGCATCTGTTAAAGGAATCATCATTATTGCCTGCAATTGCACTATTATAAACAGACTCGAACTCTTTACGTTTCCTCTCCAACTTATATCTGATATTACCAAACACTGTCTTGTTCCACTGGCCCAATGCCATACTACATGATTGGATTTTGGCCACTAAGTCCCCTGTTAGAGCTACACCCCAGGACTCACGTACAACTTGTTCAAAACCTTCATGCAAGGTCCACATCGACTCAAATTGGAAAGGCCGCTCTCCTTTATTGAAAGTAATAGATTGATCTTTTAGTATAAGTAGTAAAGGAAGGTGATCAGATACTGTTGTGAGCAAATGCCTTTCAATGGAAAGACCAAACCTATTCCACCACAGGTCATTCCTAAAAGCTCGATCAAGTCTTTCATAAACAACCTCTCCATTTATTTTCTTATGCCATGTCAACAAAGGACCATGTACTGGAAGGTTCTGAAGAATACATTCTTCAATCACCGTTTGAAAAGCATTCATTTGACAAAAAGGCCTAGAAGACCCACCAACCTTTTCATCACTAGATATAATTTCATTAAAATCTCCAGAAATCAGCCATGGCAAATTTGAAGCTGCTTTAAGTGTTCGAAGAAGCTGCCAAGATTCATGGCGCCGATGAGTTTCTGGTCTCCTATAAAAACCAGTGAATCTCCAAGCAGTGGAAGAATTCGAACCTACTTGTGCTTCAATATGAAAATTTGAAAAAGAAAGAATAGAAATATCTACACAATTAAGCCACAATAAAGCCAAACCACCCGATCTACCTCTACAACTTACAGTTTGACAAGAATCATAACCCAAACGCACACGGATCCATTCCATTGCATTACTACTTTTCCTAGTCTCAGAAAGAAATAAAACAGAGGGCTTATTACAAGAAATAAACTTAACTAATTCACGAACTGTCCGGGATTGCCCTAGACCCAGACAATTCCAAACTAAACAATTCATGACTCCCGGCAAAGATGATTTTTACTAATCATCTCCGTCGATAAAGAAACATTGACATTAGGCGTGTCACCCATGTTGTTACCACTTGCTGCAGCAGCCCCAGATTTCTCCACAGGCCCTGCAAAGCCACCAATCGCTGCAACTGCGCCAGCTCCCTCCACAGGCCCTACAAAGTCAGCCTCCAGTCCCCCCTCACCATCTCGAGACTTCTTTGTTGTTGCCGCTCCATCAGAAGAATTATGCCACCGTTGAAACCCCTTTTCCTCCCATCCTTGAGATTAGTTCTTGGTCCCAGAACCTCAACTGAGTACTTTGAAGAGACCCTTGCTAGTTTGCGCCATTTCCCCACTAACTTCTTCTTTGTAGCCGATCCCTGACCAATAACAAAAGTTGGGGAAGAAGCCATTTCCTTAGTTACAAAGTTTAGTTTAGTACCTGTTGGTGGAGGTGAATAGATGTCAGGCTTGAAATCATCATCAATAGTGGGCTTAATCCGTTTGGACCCAGTTACCTCTGATGCAGTAAAATTAAAAGCACCCTTTAAATCATGACCCGTGATAGAAGACCCAATCTTAGTATAACCCAAACCCATATTAACTGGATTAACATAGTTCGGGATTGGATTAGAGACTAATGGGCTACCTTGTGTCGAGCCCACAATCATCTTCGGCTTCTCCATTTGCTTGGACCCTGACTCCATCCCATTTGGTCCATTCTGCATCGCCACGGGACCTAGGAAAGAAGGACCAACTCCTGGAACCAGCTGCGCCCCTTCCTCAGTGTTGGAGAAATTGGCTCCCGAACCCTCAGCCACCCGTAGACTTAGATAGTCTGATTCATAACCCTCAATTTTACCATGAAGAGCACTCTTCCCCTGTTGCACATGGCACGCCCCCCCCCTCCCCCACATCACCCAACAACCCATTAGCCACGTTCTTCAATCTCCTCATAGATCGGGCCTCCATTTCCTCCATAAGTGGTGCTTTACCCTTCGATCCTAACAACCCGTCGATTTTTGAGGCTACCTCACCTACCTCCTCTTCCCCAGCAAGTGCCCTCGCGACCGCCCTTCCACGAAGCACCAAACTATCAACATGGTTCTGAAATGCTCTTGGCCTTGAATTGATTGATTTAGTCGTTACTGGGAGCCAACAACTATTACTTCCACCCCCAAATCCATCGGACTTTAAGCTACTAATAGCAGTGTGAAAGTGGCGAGGCTTAATATCCGGTGTCTCAGCCCGAAGATAGTCAGAGAACTTAAAAATCATATAACCTTGAGTCTTAATTTGTTCAATTCCAGTGGGACAATCCTGATCAAAATGAACAGCCATACCACACACACGGCAAAAAGCAGAAAACTTTTCAAAGCGAAACTTTACCTCAATGTCTCCATGAGGGGTAGTCACCGTGGTATCTTCCATAAGAGGATTATTGACATTGAATCGAACCCGAATGCGCAGGTACCTACTATTAGCTTTGTCGACCTCCAAGACATCTCCCATGACCGAACCAATGGCTGCTCCCACCTTATCCGTCATCATTAAAATGGGTAATTTAAACACTCGCATTCACACCGGACAAAGCTCAAAATTAATTTCCTCAGGACTCTGTAAACCATCAAATTCCCTCAAAATCAACAAGCTTCTCTTAAACGACCATGGCTGATTCACTAGAATCCTGTCCCTCTCCACAGGATCCTCAAACTGGAAAATATAGAGATTGTCACCCGCCTCTTTCACCACGAAATCACCATCCGGTTTCCAAGCTTGGAACATGGCCATCCATAGTCCATCAATATTGGCTCTTCTCTTCGAATACAACTTTCCCAAAAGATGATAATGTGTTGCCCCTTCCTCTGCTCCTTGAAGCCAATCAGCATCTTTAATCACAACCCGATTTTCCACTACGTTCCCCTTATTTGTATCCTCGCCGTCTTGGATTGACAGCCTTGAAAGGTTCGACAGATCGACAGCCATTAATTGCAGCAGAAAATAATGAAAAGGGTGAAGAAGAAAGATGAAATGAGGACTCAAGAAACCGAATGAGAAAGTTAACCACCAGACCCAAGCAGATCGACAAGATAAAGACGATTCGCATCTAGTAACTGTGGTTTGAAATTCAAATTCAAATAGGCTTATTGGATAAGAGCAGATACAATTAACTAAAAAATCCTCAAGAAATCTGAAAGATTTTGAAGGAGTAGACTTGTACTTAGACAAGGTAGAGTCCCTACTGGAAAAACCTCGGAGGGAGGGAAAGCCATGGGCGGCGGAAAGCAAATATTTTAGGGTTCGCATATAGAGAGTTTTTTTTTTTTTTAATTATTTGGAGTGTGTATTGATCAGCAAATATGGTTTGATTTGGTGTACTTTGATTTATTTAATTTTTGTAAAAAAATGAGGGTATTTTAAACTACATGTTTACCTTTTAAGTAAATACTAAACTTTTAAAATTAAAAAAGGTTATTTTAGATATTTCAAATCAAGGTTTTTGAAGTATAAAGATATATTATAAAGATAAAGATATATTTTCTCCAAAAGCTAAAGATATATATCCTATCTATGAAATTAAATGTTATTTTGCTTTCATACGGGAATTCATTTTCCCTTTCTTTCTGTCTTAGTAAGGATGCAACATATTTCCTCATAAAAGACTTGGTAGGATGCTATATATATGAAGCAAGGGGGGATTGTTTCTTACTTCCTTCGTTAAGAGTGTCTATCTTGTAGAATTCTGACTCCCATGTATCTGCATAAAAAAAATCAATTGAAAATTAAAAAGAGTTACTATATCATATGAAATACGAATTGTTGTGAATCTGAAATGGCTATGCAGAATGCCAAGGCATTACACAAAATGGAAACAAAGAAGAATCATTACCTTCCAAGCATCATAACATTAGCTTGAGGATTAGTTCCTGGTGAGAAATTAAAGGTTGAACCATTTATAACCCTAAGGCCATCCACGCCAAGGACCCTGTAATTTTGATTCACTACCTTTCCAACTTGGCAGCCTCCATGATAATGCCATAATGTCATGACAATATCATTGCAGAATTGTTTCAAGGAGAGTGCCGTATTAAGATGCCTTGGTCTCAGATTCAAGGGAAGCGCCGCCACCAAATTCAGAAGATCTTGGGTTGACATTATTTCGTAACGAAATTTGGAGAAAGCTTTGGAATTTACGATTTTTATTATGGTTTCCATTCCTTGCACACATTTTCTTAAGTCTTCAAGTGCTTGGAAGTAATTAAATTGGACCTTCGAAGTGTCATTTGGATTGGTGCTCTTAAGCTTCAGATTGCCTGTTGAAATTGGACCTTTAACTTTCTCAATGATAATGCCACCTTTAAGTCTTGTATTAAGGATTGAGCCAATATTGTTGCACTTTACCATCTACAAAACCAAATATGCAATCACAATCATAGTTAACCATGGGATTCGACAAGTTATTTAATTAATGCTTGTAGCGAATGAAAAACTCAATGTGGTAATTAAGGGGTAATTGGTAAATACACCTGATACGAATCTAGTTGTGATAGATTCAAATCTACCTTTGAATTCCTCCAAAGATCAAACTTGAAACTCCAACTTCTAGACTTGATGAAATCGATAGTCTTCCCAAAGATCCAATCTTCTTTCATCGGCCCTAGATGATCAATTAGACCTGCAATTGATAACCTAAGATCACAAGAAACAAAACTAGGTAATCACTATCTAATTATTTGCTAGGACTCTACAAAATTGGAGAAATCCGAAGTATGTTCAAACTAGAACAATGAAGCTAAATTCTCAAAAGAACTCTCTTTGATTGGAAAACTTAACTTATTTTTACAAGAGGGGGTCGAATCCCTTATATAGGTGTAAGGATCGACCTACATAGGAAAAATAAGCCCTATGGGCGGCAAACATAAAATAAGGACAAGGTAAAGCCTAATCCAAGTCCAACTAGGAAAAATAAATAACAATAAATAATTAAACAAGGATTGGAATTAGTCAAACAAGACCCAATCCTAATGTCATCTAAACATAAAGATAAGCTAGTCTAAGATAGAATAAGGCCTCATAAGGCCGATTAGACCTAAACAAACCCAATTAGGTCTCAATCGCAAGCAAGGTAAGAAACTTGTCTTCAAGTGGTTTCTTCATGCTCAAATCATCTTCAAAAGTCTTCAATTGAACTTGAATAATCTTCATATCTTCAAGATGAGTTTGAACAAGGCCCATAAGTGCATCCTTGAATCTCTTAGCTCTTGCTCTTGTCATTGGCCCATTAGGTAAGCTTAATGGATCAAATGGCATCTTCTTGGTGCTTGGAACATGATCATCGACATCTCCTTTGTCTCCATGAATCTTCATGCTTCCTTGCAGCCCTTGCACATCCTCTCCTTGCTCTTCATGCTTGTCTTCAAGTCCAGGATAAGCCTTGGGCGTATCATCCCCTCCCCCTTGAAGAAGATTTGTCCTCAAATCTGCATCATTATCAAAACTAGACAAGTCAGCAACATTAAAGGCAGCACTTACATTACCATACTCAGTAGGAAGATCTAGCTTGTACGAATTGTTGTTGATCCTCTCTAACACTTGGAATGGTCCATCTCCTCTTCGTAAAAGCTTGGATTTCCTCTTATTAGGAAACCTCTCTTTCCTTAGATGTAACTAAACCCAATCTCCAGGCTCAAAGATAACTTCTTTGCGCCAGATGTTAGTCATCTTCATGTAGGGTTGAGTTTTCTTCTCAATTTGCGCTCTAACCTTCTCATGAACTTCTCTAACAAATTCAGCCTTCCTTTTACCATCCATGTCGACTTGCACACTCGAAGGTAAACTCATCAAATCCAAAGGAGTTAAAGGATTAAAACCATACACAATTTCAAAAGGTTAATAACCAGTAGTACTATGTATGCTACTATTATATGCAAATTCAACATGAGGCAAACAATCCTCCCAAGTTCTTAAGTTCTTTTTAGTCAAAGCTCTAAGCAAAGTAGATAAAGTTCTATTAACAACTTCTATTTGACCATCACTTTGAGGATGATAAGTTGTTGAAAACATCAACTTAGTACCTAACTTAGCCTACAAAGTTCTCCAAAAGTGACTTAAGAACTTAGCATCTCTATCAGAAACAATGGTTCTAGGCATTCCATGCAATCTAACAATCTTCCTAAAGAACAAGTTAGCTACATTAATGGCATCATCAATCTTAGAACATGCAATAAAGTGTGCCATCTTAGAAAATCTATATCAATCACAATAAAAACAAAATCTTTACCTCTCCTAGAACGAGGCTGATCGGTCGTCAGCAAATCATAAAAATAAAATCCCAACAAAATCCTAACTAAAGCAGATACGGCAAGTAGGGGTCGAACCCACAGAGAGATAGGTTATTAATCTTTTCCTTTAAACAATCAAACAAATTAAAGAGAATTTTTATAGTGAATTTAAATCTAACCTAATTAACAATCAAAATCAATTAAGAAAGCAATTAAGAAAATTAAAGGAAACAATTGATAAGAAAGCAGTGAATAAACTAGAAAACAATTGATAAAAACCTCCAATGTAGAATTAATATCCCTCTTGACAATTATAACATGGATCATCGATATCTAATAATTATGAAATCAAAGAATACCTTGTTGGATTTAAATCCTAAATTGCCTCAATTAGATAAGATTACCCATCAAGGCTTAAATTACCCCTATTATTTCCTAACAAATCGATTACCCGTCAAGGCTTAAAGATTAATCAAGAAACAAAACATTAAGAACTAGTAATTTATACAAGCACAAAGAGCAATTTCTCACTCAACATTCCTTATCTCCCTTGGAAGGAGCTTCCGCCCTCAACTAATTGCTACAAACAACCAAGCCTGGACGTCAATCCTCGACTTAATCTAGCTAATGTTAACTTAATTTATCAAGAAAGTGCCGGCTCAATCCATCAAAACAAGCAACATAGAATTAAAACAGAGATCAAAGGAATACTCTAACAATTATCATATATAAGCACAAAACCTCACCATTATATAAGTCAAGAGATCAATTAAATTTTACATTGGAGAAAAGAAAAGGTCTACTCACTCATGAATTGAGTGAGCATCCAAAGAAAAAAGAAGAAAAACTTAACTTATGGATGGGAAGAAGAGGGGCGATGGCTTTAGGGCTTTTGTCCTCCAAATCTTCAACAATTCTACCAAATACAATTTCTAGATCTACATACATTAAAAACCTAGACCTAAGGTGGTTATTTATAGTGGAAATAACCCTAAAGACTCCAATTCTAACTAGGAAAGGACTCTAGGACGGTTTTGGAGCTGACTTGGTTTCCAAGTTGGATTAAAAGTCTTCCTAGAGTAGAATCCAAGTCAAAATAGGATCCTGGAATTTTCTGGATTCGTGCAGGAACTTCGACGGCGTTTTTGGGATTGAAACCAGCGGAATTGGGTCTTGGACTTCAAAGGAAAGTTGTAGATCTCGGAGTTAGCTTTCCAACGCCTATTCATGGGCCTAAAACGGACATCTGAGCAGAAAGTTATGATTTTTCTACCGAGACTGCGTTGAATCCTAATCATGTTAGGACTAGAAGCGGGAATAAACGGGAATTGAATATTTTCTTGGACATAGGCGGCACAAATTGGGTTTTTAATTCCAATTGTGGGCTTATATGGGCTAAGTATTATCCCATATAAAATATCCAAAATTTCAAAGCTTCCGGGCTTTATTCATGGCTTGTCTTCAATCCTTTGCAATTTAAGCTCCAATCTTCAATTCTTCCTCTTGAGATAATTCTTCAATGATCTTCAAATCTTCAAATTATCTTCAATGAGTCTTCAAACACGAACTTCGAGTCTCCAAATCTATACTCAAAATTGCTTTGCTCAAATTTGTGTAAAAAGTCATCAAAATAGTTCCAAAAGTAGTGAAAATTAACAAAATCTCAATTTCACATCACTTAAGAACTCAAAACACAAATGTTATCAAAATAGCCTATATTTAAGTATAAATGGATCCAAAAACATAGTAAAATAGCCATAAAAATAGGGTTGTTTTTGGCTCAATCATATTTCCCCCACACTTGTGCAGACACCCGTTTTTGGCCTATATCCTTTAATTCAGCTTAATTTATTTCTTAATTGGCATTAGGGTCACCTAGGGGCATTTTGGTCATTTTTACACTAAGGGCATTTTGGTCATTTGCATATTTAGGGGCATGTTGGTCATTTTAAGTCCACTTTTAATTTAGATTAGTTAATTCATTTTTAATCATCTAAATTGCATTAGAAAAACCCAAAGATCTTAATATGCGCCTTTGGCATTTTTTTTCATATTTTCATGGCTTAGCTTCATTTAGAAATTTAGTATTGTTGCATTTTTATCATGTAGCTCAAATCTAATTTAATCAACTAATTGGATATTGCATAAATAGGATTGCTTTCTAGTAGGAAATTTTTGCAATGGCATTTGATTAAAAGAAAAGTACAAAGAAAATGGAAAATTGCATTTGGTAAAACATTTTCAGTTTTGCACGTAGGAATTAAGGCATTCTATGGAAATTGCATCTTCATTTAGTATTATAGTCAAGCCATTTTAGAATTAAGGCAATTGCATTACATTGTTTCTATAGTTTCATGCATATTACATCATTTTAAGTACATCATTCTAAGC
>AWUE01014336.1:0-14749 GCA_001974825.2 Corchorus olitorius
AAAAGTTACTAAAATTAATAAGGATGTAAGATGACTTATTTTTGCTACAAAAGTACCAGAAAGTAAAAGAGATGGCAGTAACTACGGCCTCAGGATGCCAACCCCAATCCGGTCTTCAATAAGGATGTAAGATGACTTGAATCTAGATAGTACTATAATGTTTTTCGGCCAAAAAAATATTAAGAATGTAAGGATTGGTAAATACAATTTTAATAACTTTTTTTAGCCTTTTTAGTAGATTACTTAAGTAATTAAATTGGTAACCTTCATTATTGATCATAAAAAGTTACTAAAATTAATAAGGATGTAAGATTATTTGAATCTAGATAGTACTATAATGTTTTCATAACTTTTATAACCTTTAAATTAAGTAATCTTAGATAAGAAAATTAATCAGCGACCAATATTACTAATAATGTAAGGTTATTAAATATAGTAGACTGTAAAATACCTTTTTGGAATTTGGATAACCAATACAAGTTTTTTAGTAATTTTAGGTAAGAGAATTGATAACTATCTTATTACTTAAGTTACTAAGGATTTAAGGTTACTTAATTTTTATTGATAGCATCGTAGTCCTTTTTAATAACCTCTTAAGGTTTTTTTTGGGGTTACTTATGTAAGAAAATCGGTATTAATTTCTTACTAAAGATGTAAGATATCAGTTAAGAATATAATTAAGTTTGTTAAATTTGTTGATAGCATCATGCCTCGGTCCTAAAACGTCTTTTTTAGGCATCTAATAAAAAAACCATGTCACTCGATAAGTCTTGGTCCGAAAACGTCTTTTTTTATGCATCTAATAAAGAACATGTCACTTGATATTTGATTAATAATACTATCTATGTAACAACACTGGATTAATTCTAACTAAAGTTATCTAATTAAACATGAAAGTAATAATAAAATGCAATAGATGTAACATAAAATCAAGAAAAAATATTGTAAGTTTCTTTACAACTTTGCCTTAATTGATGTTAAAAAATTTCGAAAGATTTAATTTGAGGTGAAAACGAATTAATTTTGCAAAAGAATATGAAATCCAAAAATAGAAGAAGAAAGAAAAATCGAGCTTTCTATATTCCAAAAACGATACTTGCTGCATTCAATTAAAAAAAAAGCTGATTCTCATCCATTTCAAGAGCTTCATAGTTCGAAATTTTAGATAAGTTTCAATTGTTAAACCAATAAATTTTCCTACGTATCATGAATATTGGTAAGAAGTTCCTCAAAAAAGGGTTTAGAAGAGAAAGAAAATAAGATGAAAAGAGGAAGGAAACAACCTTAAAGTATTTATTATTCCCTCCCCATTATGGATTAATTAGGATTAAGTGATTTTAATGGGATTTTTTTTTGTACAAGTTAGAATATAGTAGTAGCATTCAAAACTTATTTGATAGCGAACATTATAGTTATTTTGATATAATCTTAAATAGTTTTAAGTAAGAAGATTCATAACGTTTTTTTTATATATAAAAAGTTACTAAAATCATCCAAGAGCGCAATTAGATTTGTAGAGAGCATTATAGCTATTTTAATACCTTTTATAATTTTTTTAGTAATTTTAGATTATAAGATTAATAACATTCATAATTGACGAAAATCATTAAAAGTAATAAAAATATAAGGTTACTGAATTTGTTGATAGGACTATAGCATCTTTTTTTTTTATAATCTTCGCAACATTTTTTATACTAATCTTAGATATGATAATTATAATCATTAAATTGATAAAATGCTACTAAATTTATTAAAGATGTTAGGTTACTAAATTAGCTTATACTATAAAAATTTTTATAACCTTTATAACTTTTTTAACAACCTTAAAGAAGAACATTGGCAAATGCCATTATTGATAAAAGACTACCAAAATTACTAACAGTATAAGGTTAATTACTAAATTTATTGATAACATTCAAAAATCTTTGATAACTTAAATAGCTTTTTAATGAACATTTGATGAGGAAATTGATAATCTTATTCTTATTCTTTTTCTTTTTTTTTGCATCTGAGATTAATCGATTAATGTTTAACTTTCGTTCTTAATAGCCCTGTAGTTTTTTTAGTAAATTCAAATAAGAAAATTGATAACCTTCTTTCATTATTGAAGATAACCATAATTTAAGTTTTTTTTATTCGTTCAATGAGATTAATTATTTCAAATCTCTGTAAACTAAATGACCAAATTTTGATGATTAATTAGTCAAAATTTATGAAAATGAAAAGTACGCATGTGTGGAATATATGATTTATCAATTATTAACATACGTGCAGCGCACGTGCTTCAACTAGTATATATATAAATTGAGAGTGTGATAGTAAATTCACCTACCTCAGAGATTACACAGCGAATCTCGGCAATAAATTTGCATTCTTTGCAGTAATAAACTGATTCATCCTTGAATCTTTTTTCCTCACAAACATCACAGTAAAACTCATCATCATCCCTATAATTATAATTTTCCTCCTGATATTCTGGCGAAATCAATTCAAACTCAAAAGGAGATTCCATCAGAGATAAAGGATGTAAATGGCTTTTGTGTTTTATTGTCTTTGGCGCTGAAGGAAGGCAGTAGAGATGCATGTCAAATTTACACGCCACACATCGAAAGTAGCAGTTGAGAGCAGCCCCATCACAATGGTAGCACCGAGTAAGGGCATGGGTTTTGTCAAAGAAAGTGAGGTGGTGTGAGTGACCTTCACACTTTAGTAGCGGCAACCTGGCTGAGAGCATAGGCTTGCTACAATCCAAATGAAGGTTGAAAGTACACTTATTGGAATAACAACGATATATCAGCAAAAACCGATCAATGGACCCTCCGCATGCATCACAATTATATATAGTAGCAGACTCAGGGGAGACGAGAGAATGAGAGGATGCAGGGGATGATAGTAATGATGAATCTCTGCCTCAATACCACAATGCTTGTGTATAAAAAAATTGCATCTTTCGCAACCAAAACAGGGATCTGATTCTGATGAGCAGTTTTCTCCGCATGCTCTGCATTTAACTTCACTTGCAATAATAATATCCTTGTTAATGTCACGGAGTGCTACTAGTGGATGCTTGTGAACATACTGAATCTTATCGGCATTGGACTGATCTATAGTTGGAAGTAAAGCGCATTTGACATCCAATTGGAATTCACAATCTCCGCAGCGAAAGACCAAGCCTGAGTCGTGTTCATCATCACAACCCATACACCTAAATTGAGCTGGTGGGAGCAGAATGAGAGGGTATGATGGGTGGAAGGCATGTTTGATCTGTCAGGAATGTTGATCATGCATGATTTATGAAGAAAAAAGTTGCATTCCTCGCAGCCATAGGCAACAGAAGCAGAATCAAAGCAGATCAATTTGTCACATATACCACACCCCACTTGCAAATCTTTCTTCCGGTTCTCATCCACGAGTCTCAAAGGATGCTAATGAGTGAAATGTTGAATAATCTCCTCACAATCTCCATCTCCATCTCCAATTGATTTGATGTTGGGCCTTAGGGCGCATTCAACATGCATACCAAAATCGCACCTTCTACAGCCATAGCTGAAACCACGGCCCTGCTTGAAACAAGCATTACATGTAAAGAACAAAATAGAGAGGAAAAGAGGGCATGGGTGATAGAAATGTTGGATCTCCTTTGTAAGCTTGGCGCAGGCTTTATAAAGGTAAAACCGGCAGGGAGTACTAGATCCGTAGATCGGACCCTCACCCAGGGATAAGCTTTTCTCACATCCAAGGCAGAGAAATTCGTGATCTACTTGTTCCTCAATCAGCGTCAACCGATGCATATGAAGAAAATAATCAATATTTCCCTCCATCTCTCTTTCTTTTGCATATAAACTCCATCCCTCCATATCTCTTTGCTTCTATTCTATATTACTCTACCTCCGAAACGAACTCTCAGCAGAGGTTACTAGGAAGAAAGACACAGAGGATGAAGAAAAACCAAAATCTAGTCTATAAAGTCAAGCAAAAAGATATGAACTTGATACTTATTTCTGGCCTCCATTTTGGCCGCCTTTGGAATTTCTCTTCCACTTTTGTCTTTTTCTTTTTTTTTTTAATTCGTCTTTAAATATTTAAAATGTTCCCTTGATTAACAACCCAACAAAACCCATCAACCATATATACTTTCTCATTCACTTTCTTTTTAAAAGAATTAAAAGCTGAAACAATTTCTAGTTTTTTAAAGAAAGAATTCACCAAGTTGGTACCAAAAACGAATAAGAAGAATACAAAAACATGATAAGATAACCAAGTCTTTTTTTTATCGAGTAAATGTTCTTCCCCCCCGTAGACAGAAATCATTATATATTTTTCATTCCAACTATTCCACTGATTACCATATTTCTTTCACCTAATTCCAAGTTAAATTTAATTGATTTCATTCCCCTTGAAGGCAGAAAAACACTCGACAAATATTCTCAAGAAGCATTTTATCATGAATAAAATAGAGATGTTAAAGATAAAATAACATGAATGCAACTAGTGGATGCTTGTGCCCAACATACTGAATCTTATCCGCAATATCTTTGGAGTGATCTAAAGTTGGAAGTAAAGCGCATTTCACATCTAATCGGAACCTACACCTACTGCAGCGAAAGACCAAGCCTGAGACGGGTTCATCATCACAACCCTTACACTTCTTGTTTTGAGATGCTGTGAGCAGAATGAGAGAGCATGATGGATGGACGAGATCAGAGACTATTATTGATCCGTCGTGGAATGTTGATGATGCAGGATTTTTGGACAAAAAAGTTGCATTCCTCGCACCCATAGGCAACAAAACTACTAGAATCAAAGCAGATCAATTTCTGATCGCATATACCACAATACCCCACTTGCAAATCTTTTTTCCCATCCTCATCCTCATCAAGGAGGGTTAAAGGATGCCAATGAGTGAAATGCTGAATAATTTTCTCATTATCTCCATCTGTCTCCATGTTGGGCCTTTGGGCGCATTCTACATGCATATCAAAATCGCAACTTGTACAGTGGTAGCTGAAACCAGAGCCATCCTCCCAACAAGCATCACATGTAAAGGAAAAGAAAGTATCGAGGAAAAGAGGGCATGGATGAAAGAAATGTTGGATCTGCCTTGGAAGCTCGGTGCAGGCTTTATGAAAGTAATCCTTGCAGCGCCTACATCCGTAGATCGGACCCGATGATAAGCTTTTCTTACATCCGTCGCAAAGAAATTCGTGGTTTACTTCTTTCACCAATCAGCAGTTAGGAGATCGAATGCTTTTGCCTTTTCTTCTTGTTGTTGCTGTAGCTTATGGACTTGGTTCCGGTGTAAACAAGTCTACCCTTCTCTTTGTGCGGACGCAAAATCTAATAAACGGCCTACTATTTAATTGGAAGCAAAAATGGGGAAAAATAATACTTTCCTACAGAAACATTGGAGCAGAGCAGGCATGAATCTTGGACAAACTAGAATGTTTTCCCCTAATTACCATACACCTGTTTAATCCAAGCCTTGCATTGATATTTTCCCAGAATAAAGCAGCACTCCCCTCTTGAAGGCAAAAAAACTTCTCCAAATTAAGCATAGAATCATAAATATAATAAGGCTATCACAAGTTCAGCTTTCTTTATTTCCTTTTCAATTATTATAATCACTTAATCAGACTAGTCATAACATGATTTGAATGATAATAAGGCTATCATGCACAAGTTCACAACAAGAACACTAAAGGCAGACATATACTGAGTTTCTGAGACATTGAATTCACATAATATCACCCCTTTAACAAAATCTTTAACAAAATCACACACATTCCCACTAATAGACCACAACCTTCCAAACCAACAGACTAAAGGGAAAGAAGGATTTGCATGGTAAAACATGACAAGTGTACAAGTACATAAACAGCAAAACTGCAAAAACCCCCCCTTCCTCTTTTGAGCAGATGGGGACTTGTTGATCTTACTTTCTTCTTAATCATCCTCATCTTCATCTTGTATCTCAGGATAGCTTCTCTTGTAAACCATGACATGGTAGTAGGATGAATAATCTTGTCATAATCATTTTCCATCCACTTTTGTAACATCAATTGAAGTTGAAGTTTCAGTTGCTTTCTTTTTTCCCTCCAAGTTGTGATTAAGCTGATAATTCCACAGCACAATATCTGTTTCAAACTGATCCAGTTTACGTGTTATTTCAATATGTCTATTCTCAAGTGATCGCAACTGTGCTTTACATCTACGGATGTCCCCTCCCAAAGGCTCTTTCATCTTCCTAAGCTTTGCAATCTCATCAGTTCGCTTTGCAATGAAGGCTTCAAGTGCAGAGTTCTCCTCATCTATGGATATGACTTTACCTTCCCTGGTGTGATGGCCATCTGAACCAGTTAATGATGGTAACAGCTGACAAAATAAAAGTAATATATCTCATCAGGATACCAGATTCTTTCCTAAATTTAATACTTGGTCAAAAATGCAAAGGCTTATAATATGATTTTAAATCTTTTCAAGTTCTACCTGAAACTGACTCTTTAAAATAAAAGGGGAAATAACTTTTGATGTCATATAAGCAAATTTCCAAAATCAAGTATGACTTTCATCTAATCTTCATTAATGAAGACTGCAAAATTTCATCAAAAAAGATGGAACCATGGACACAAACTTGCATTCACTTCTCAAGCCTTAAAAGGAGCTTCACTGTATGGGATCTTCATCCAGAAAAGTAAAGCCAGACTGAATGCAGTTCTTCGTAGAAGATAGTATTATTGCCTAAAGTTGTTGAGAATTAAATGCAAACTTTGGCTTTAATATATATATATATAAAGTAAAAGCTACACCTACCTCGGAGATCACACAACGAGTCTCAGCAATAAATTTGCATTCTTTGCAGTAATAAACTGATTCTTTTTTATCTCTTTTTTCTTCACAAACATCACAATAGAACTCGTCATCTGACTGAGAATCCTCCTCCTGATATTGTGGCGAAATGGATTCAAATTCAAAAGGAGATTCTGCAAGAGTTAAAGGATGCAAATGGCAGTTGTGTGTTATTGTGCTTGGTGCGGAAGGATGGCAGTAGAGATGGATATTAAATCGACACGCCACACACCGAAAGTAGCAGTTGCGAGCTGGAGTACCACAATTGTCACACCGATCAGTATGTTGAACGGTTTTGTCAAAAAAGATGAGGGGATGTGAGTGGCCTTCATACTTTACAAGGAGCTCCCTGGTTGTGGCTGTGAGCTTAGGCTTAGCACAATCCACATGAAGGTTGAATTCACACTTGACACAACGATATATCAGCAGAGACTTGTCAATCCACCCTAGGCATGCAGAACATCGATCAATCTTCGACTTTGCAATGTTTTTGAAGGGGGAGAGGGTGAGAGGGTGCAGGGGATGAAAGTGATGATGGATCTCTGCCTCTGCTGTAAACTCAACAGCACATGTCCTGTGTATAAAAAATCGACATCTTTCACAACCAAAACATGGATCTTCATCTGATTCTAGCCGGCACTTTTCTCTGCATACACCGCATTGATCATAGTTGTTGTGACTGTGACGGAGTGCTAGTAGTGGATGCTTGTGCCCAACATACTGAATCCTATCATCATCAGCATCTTTGTAATGATCTAAAGTTGGAAGTAAGGCGCATTTCACATCCAATTGGAATCCACACTTTCTGCAGCTATAGGCCAGGCCTGAGACATGTTTATCACCACAACCCGCACACCTGTAGGAAGATGGGAGTGGTGGAAGCAGAATGAGAGGGCATGATGGGTGGAAGGAATGATTGTTGATCTGTTGTGGAATGTTGATCATGCAGGATTTATGAAGGAAAAGGTCGCATCTTTCACAACCAAAACAGGGATCTTCATCTAATTCTAGTGAGCACTTTTCTCCACATACTTGGCATCGATCAACTTCACCTGCAATAATAATATTGTCATCCTTGTTGTTGTGACGGAGTGCTACTAGTGGATGCTTGTGCCCAACATACTGAATCTTATCCGCAACATCTTTGGACTGATCTTCTAAAGTTGGAAGTAAGGCGCATTTCACATCCAATTGGAATTCACACTCTGTGCAACGATAGACCAAGCCTGAGACATGTTTATCATCACAACCCGCACACTTGTAGGAAACTTTAGTTGTGCGCAGAATGAGAGGGCCAGGGCATGATGGGTGGAAGGAATGACTATTGATCTGTCGTGGAATGTTGATATTGATGCAGGATTTATGGACATAAAACTTGCATTCCTCACAGCCATAGGCAGCAGAAGCAGAATCAAGGCAGACCAGTTTCTCACATATACCACACCCCACTTGCAAATCTTTCCTCCGATTCTCATCCACGAGTCTCAAAGGATGCCAATGAGTGAAATGCTGAATAACGTCTTCACAATCTCCTCCGATTCTCGTGGGCTTTAGGGCGCATTCAAGATGCATATCAAACTTGCAACTGTCACAGCGATAGCCAAAACCAGAGCCATCCTCGAAACAAGCACCACATCTAAATTTAAATACCAAAGGCAAATCAATCTTGATGTCAATAGTCTTGAGGAAAAGAGGGCATGGATGAAAGAAATTATGAACCTCCTTTGGAAGCTCGGTGCAGAATTTATGAAGGTAAAAGTCGCAGTCAATACATCCGTAGTAGACCGGCTCGGTGTAGTGTATATGAAAGTCAACCTCGCAGTCTCTAGTAATACAGCCGTAGATCGGAGCCTCATATAACCTTTTCTGACATCCATCACATGGATGCACGCCATAATCGTAGCTATATTCTTCAATCAGCTCCAGCGGATGCCTATGCAGAAAACTATCAATAATTTCCATATGTCTTTGCTTCTATTCTATATTACGCTACTTCCAAGTTTGACACGGGCAGGAACTATCAGCACAGCAGAGGTTACAAGGAAGAAAGACGGAAAGCGAGGGGGGGAAAAGTCAACGGTCAAGACTGTACAAAAGTCAAGCAAAAGGAAACCAGACAGTAGTATTAAGAAGCAAAAGAACATCCTCCAGAGAGAACCATTGACAGTGAAAAACAATTAAACATTACACAGTTCAGAAAACCCAATTCTAACAACCTTAATGAAACTTTTTTTTTTCGGACACAACTTTAATGAAACTTTATAGTTTTCTTTTAAGTACTAAGACCCAACTACTCATACCGGCCCAATCAGGAGCTATAAGATATATAGCTTTTCCAATTTTTTTCCCATTCTACAAAAAACAGGGCAAAGTCTCTTTTACTGAGCAAATCCTCTCAATGTATTGACTAAATCAAATAATGTCTTTACTAACACACTTATTTTATTTAATTTAATTACAAAATTAAATTAAATTTATTTAATTCACCTCTTGTTTTTTGCCTTGCATTGATATTTTACCAACTCCGCTCTTGAACACAGAGAAACCATCTCCAAATTCTCAAGAAGCACAGAATCATGAATAAAATAGAGATTTTAAAGATAATAAAATAACATGAATGCAACTGTTTAAGAAAGGACAGACTAAATGTTCTCAACCTACATCGAACCCAAAACTGATGCTACTAACTTCTCAGTTGTAAAATTAAAATGATCCATAATATGCTCTAATTTTAACCTCCAAAAAAAAAGGAAAAAGAAAAGAAAAGGAACAAAAAGAGGTATGCATGCATGTCAGGAAAATGACCATATGCCTGTAAGTAGACCCATGGTCAAATCATCTAAAAATTTACACTCAAAAAACATTAAAACGGTTTCTAATTAAGGGAAACCCTTTTTTTGACTCCTGACTATTAAATAGATCACAATGATTTCCAAGCATAGTGAAAACCATTGTGTAGAATTTTGCATCGTTTGGTGGCTTGGCATGCATCTCACTTGCCACCCAAAGTGGGGAACTGCCCAGGATCTTCAATTGACGGGGCTGCCACGTTGCTGCCTGTGTTGCCTCCATATCCACCTCTGGGTCCACGGCCACGACCACGACCACGTCCAGGGCCATAGTACTTCTCCCCATCAGCTGGCTTCAGGAACTCATTAATGCTCACAGCCTACACAGAAACAACATTAACAGGATTTTAATAAGGGTCAAGGGATACTATCAACTCTTGACATATCATATAACCATTAGCATCGATAGCTGTAATAAGAAGTTATTTACCCATTTATCAGGCCAACTGAAACTAATAATTTCTCAAGCAAAGCTAACAAAAGGGAAGGCTAGGATGGATGCCAAGATCAAGATCCATATTTGTCCATAAGAAGCAGTTACTTGATAAAGAAGTGAGAAAAATATGCAAACCTTTTTGACTCTTTCTTCTTTCTCGGCATCTTTGCGCTTGTCCTTTTCAGAGCCCTGACAATCAGAAGCAAGTGAATACACCATCATAAATCAAATAGACGAAGTTGAAATAGTAAATCGAACAAAGTTGAGAATTCTTACCAGCTTAATAAAGATTTCATCATTGCTCTTCTTATTTGAAAGTTGTTGCATCGACTCAAACTCTTTCGTATCAACTTTCCTTTCTTCAGTCTTAAGGGCAAGCAAAGCTTTCCTCTTCTCCTCAAGAATCTTCTCATATTCTTCTAAAGTCATCTCCTATTATAGACAGAAAAAAAGGAGAACACTTATAGTTTCCAACATTAAAATCGAGCAAGACTAGCTAAACTGGGAAAACCAAAACTATGTTTTGATAATTTGATCATCCTAAAGTTGATTCCATTAACCAAAGAGTAAACAAAGCCAGTCCCACCATTCAGAAATACCAAAGATGAATTTTACCTAATATTTCAGAACCAACATATATTCCTCTTGACAAATATTACACTGTTAAAAGAGTACTTAGCATAAAAAGGCTCCACAACAGCCTGAGTTATAGTTACATTTGAACCACCAAAGCTAATTAGACATTTAAGAACCATTAAGTATGCCATTGCAAAACATTCTAATTACTCTCTTAACAATAATTAAACAACGGGGCCAACATTAGGAGAAATCACCAAATATCATTATTTCAATCCCCCCATCAAACCCATTGCAACATCTCAGGAAATGTTGTGATTTGTGACTAAAGAATTACCTTATTTTCAGGCTCCTTCTCCTCGGATTCATCTGCAGCATTCTCCTTGCTGGCATCAACAGCATCCTCCTCTCCAGGCTGCTTCTCAGTACCCACATTCTTTTCATTCTCAGGGGCATTCTCTTCAGTCTCCCTTATTGTGGACAAAAATAGCAAACATATAAACACATAGCTAGATCAGACCGAAATTATGTGTGTATACATAAAGCATATTACATAAGGAAATTCATTGTGCGTGCTGCCTAACAGATTCACAAGCAGATACTCACGGAGAAATTTCATCAGAAGCAGTTCCCCAATTACCACGTCCAGCACCATTACGTTTGAAGCCACCCCTGGTTATGGATACAGATAGACAAATGAAGTGATAAATGATCAAAGAAAACAAAAAAGAATATTGGAATATGGAACAAACGATACAAATGAAAATGTAAATTGAAATAACGCAAAATACGAACCCACGTCCAGTCCCACTGTGACGATCAAATTGCCTACGTGGGCGCTCCCCTTCTCCAGAATCTCCATCGCCAAAACCACCACGGCGGCCCCCACGGAAAGAACCTCGAGGCCCACCATAGCCACCACGCCTTTCAGATAGCTTCCCTCCTTCTCCTTCTTCAGAGGGTCTGTACCCGCCAGAAAACCCATTGGCATTGTCACCAGCATTGAAATCACGATTGAACCCACGGCCACCACCACGGCCTCCTCCACGCCCACCGCCACGGCCTCCTCCACGCCCAGACTCGTTCTTTGACTCTCTCACTAGATATTAAGACAATCATGGAAAAAAATGCAGCATAAAGAATAAGAACACCAAACTTTGACAGCTAAAAATGATTGTTAATAAACCAATAAGAAAGGTAACGAAACTATGCCAAAATTCAGCAATGAAGAGCAACAAATTGCAGTGAAAATATCACTCCTAAAGGTTCATGCAAGCAAAGTTCAAAATGAAGTTTGAAAGTTAACACAGAAAAACGGATGGAACCGATAAACAATTATATATCAGGATATTTCACCTCTGTTGAGTAACTTTGAAACAAATTTACTGAAAACTCACACCTATATAAAAAAAAAACACGGACAACTTCACAGAAACAGACTTAACCAAATGAACAGCTTTGATTACATAAAACTAATGGATTTTACAAAATTGTTTTCTATTACCGCATTTACAATCTACAAAAAGAGCAGAGTTTAATGGCAGATAAGATTAACAAATCTACAAAAATATGTTTGATTATACTTATTTTCCAATCTAATAACAATTATATATCAATCCCACAACCAATCTAAACAAAATTACTCTACCAAACTACTGAGAATACATGAAGCAATAAAAACCCCCAATAATATTTAATCTATTGAAATGTTATCTTCAAAACAAAACAGGCAATCAAAAACCGATTAAAAGAACAAGAAACAAAAAAAAGTTACCGGCTTGAGAAGGAGGAGGTGGCTTGGTGGGAAGCTTAGCAGGCTTAGCCGGCTGAGCTTGAGCAGGAGCCGAGCCAGGGGCTTTCTTAGGCTTCTCAAGCTTCTGCTGCTCAGCTGCAGCAAGAACCAAACTTGGGTCTTCAGTATCATCATCCAACAGATCAAAAGGGTTCATGGTTGCCATTCTGTTACCTCAGGGAATAAATGATATCGAAAAACTCAGCTTTTCTTTTTAAGTTAAGAAAAGGAACAGCAACCAAGGGAACCCTAGTGTATGGACAAAGCCATGGAAATGAAAATTATTGAATAAAACAAAAGGATCTAAAGCTCGGTGTTTGGAAGGTAAGAAAATGGGAAGAGAAAAAGAGTGAGAGTGAAGTGAGAGAGGGATGCGGGAAAACTCAGAAAACCCTAACCAATGCGGCAGAGAAATAAGAGTGAAGCTAAACACCTAATCTTAAAAACCCTATTGGTTTTGTTAATGTGTGGACGAGTTCACTTTAACACTTGTACCTTTTTTTTTCCTAGATATTTTTTCTTCTTTTTTTTAAAATGTAGTAGGAAACCTATCAAGTCAAGACTCGTTAAAAAGAAAAACACTCATCAATAGTTTGATGGGAAAAAAATTGTACCCAAAATTTCATTTTTGGTAACAATCTCTCATTTTGTTGAATACAACTTAAACTAGCTAGTACTATATCTTAAACTACCTCAAATAAATATTAAAAAAAAAGCTAGAATCTTAAACTAAATAATTTTTCTATCTAAATTGCTTAATTTTTTTTTTGCTTAATTATTATTTAGTAAGAAAAATATAAAAACGATGAACTACAAATTCATTCTCGATTAATTAATAGTTTTTATAAATAAAAATGGGTAATTATTTGATACACCGGCGGTGTAAATTTTGGACTCCACAAGCGGGTTGTGGAGTTAACACATGTCCATTTTTTTTAATTAATTAAGTTTTAAATATTTCAATCTAGTCCCTAAAGGACACATGTCACCCTTCAGGATCCGTTTGTGTAGTCTGTTAAACTCCACCGCCGGTGTATTATATAATTTGTCAATATAAATTACTCCCTCCGTTCCAAATTGAATGGCCACATTGGATTTTTCTTAGTCAAACGAAGTCGTTTTTTACCATTATTTATGAAAAATTTATATACAATTAAAATTTTAAAAAATATGTTTTGAAAAATTTAAGTTTTAAATTTTCCAGAGTTTATTTTAAAAAAATTTTAAAAATTATATTTTTGTAATAATTAATGGTCAAAGATCGCTTTGTTTGACCTAAAAAAATCAAATGTGGCCATTCAATTCAGAACAGGGGGAGTATTTGTTATTAAAAAGGGATGGGCTTGAGTTGTTTTACTTGGGCTACCACGAATGGAGCATTTTCAATTAAGTTTTCATTGGGCCAAAGAAGAACATAAAGACTTAAGAGTCCAGTTCAGATAAACTTCGAGCCCAAAGCAGAAGTCACGAAGACAAGTTTCTTGAATCTATTCTTCGATCATATCATGTTTTTTCAAACAGACCAGTTGATGTTTTGTCGAAAGAAAAACGAACACAGATTTTTTCCATGTTCAAACTCAAGTACTCGGTGTTAGTCAAAAGGATAAAAAAAATTAAAAAAAAATCCAATAAGCAACTTTTGCCCTTTCCACAACCAACCAATCAAACGAATCTTGGAGATTAGATCAAGGTGAATAGCAAATAAATAGGGTGTATCACCTAAAATTATTGTATTATTACAACGATTAATAATAATGATTTAGTATTTTGTGAGATTTATCATAGAGTTCATACTTATAATTTTGTGAACTTTTTTGTTGTTATTGGACCATAATTGTATTATTATACTATTATTGTAAGCATAGATTAATTATTATTCCCTCTGTTTCTTTTTAATTGTCTCTTTTAACCGATTTATTTCTTTAAGAAAAGTAGTTAATTTTAGTTAGTTTCCTAAATTCTATTACAATTGCACTTAATCTTCCTATAATGCCCTTAAGTCATTGTTTTTCTCTAATTAAATGCATGTTTGACTTTTTAATTAAGAGTGTTAATTCTATTAGGATCATTCTAAAAAGGGGTGGTTCTAGGATTCCACTAAGATGGTGCCACCTAATCAAATTCGAATCATCATCAAATCCTAATTTACACCTTACCACACCTAATTAAATTTTTATTAATTACTTAACCTAAGTTAAAAAAATTAATAAAATTTATCAAAAAAAATCACGGTGCAAGTAAAAAAAAGGA
>AWUE01014338.1:0-53726 GCA_001974825.2 Corchorus olitorius
TCTCTTTTTTTTTACTTGCACCGTGACATTTTTTTGATAAATTTTATTAAGTTTTTTTTATGAGGTTAAGTAATTAATAAAATTTTAATTGGGTGTGGTAAGGTGTAAATTCGGATTTGATGATAATTCAAATTTGATAAGATTTGATTAGATGACACCATCCTAGTAGAATCCTAAAACCACCCATTTTTAGGATGATTCTAATAGAATTTCATCTCTTTAATTAAACTCGTTTCAATAAGGATATTTCTAGAAAAGAAATATGAGGAACAATTAAAAAGGAATAAGGGGAAGGGACAATTAAAAAGGAACGGAGGGAGTATATTATAATAAAGGTGAATGAAAGTGTAAATTACTAGGAATATGCTGTCAAAAAGGAGATAAGAATGTATCTTTGATTAATAAAAGCCCATATCATGGAAATTACAGATCAATTTGGAGAAAAAGAAAAAAAGAAGAAAAAACAATTAGAATTTTTAGTAGGAAAATTAGAAATATGTTCAAACTATCAAATCCATTGGAAAAACATAAAAATTGAGTAGAGATGAAGATATATGTAGGACAATTAGAAATATCACACGTTCAAACTATCAAATCCATTGGAAAAAAACAAAAAATTGACTCGATATGAAGATATTATATGTTAGGTGATTTTAGGTGACATATTATATAACTTCAGCTTTTTGTTTTCCCTTTGTTTCTCATTGAAAGAATATGGAATATTGAAAATACCGCATATTTAAACTATATATTAATGTTCAAATATATTAGTGTACTTTGATTGGTGTTTGAAGATGAATTTGACTTGGTATTTTTTTTAAGGTGCGTCTTGTCTTAGATACTTGTCTTATGTTATGTATGTATGTATGTATGTATGTATTTAGGGTTAACATGGGATTAGGAGTAGTTAACATTCATAATTAATTCAAGTGGTAAACAACTTGTTACAGCTTAAGTAGGTCTCAGATTCGAGACCTTGCATACGCAACTGCCCCTGTTGGGAGACTCACCCATCATAACCAAGTACACGACGCGAATCGGATTCAGATTAGTCAGGGCAAAGTCCTGGATACCAAATGGGATATCGAAAAACATTCATAATTAATTAACATAATATATTTAGGCTTTAGCTGGTTTGAAAGCAACCAGCAACTACATGCTTAATTCCAATGTTTCTTGGGTTATAGTTTGAAGAAGCAAGAGTCTTTTAAAACTTTTATTTTTTCTAAAGATTATGACTTTATGACAAATTCAAAAGAACGTACGAGGATATTTAAATGCTAGCTGTAACCGTGTAACCATAGAAAGAAAAGAAAAGAAATGCCATTGACAAATTAGATATAGATAGTTGCATTTTGTGGGTTGATACTTTAATTTCTTAGTATTTTCTTCTGCTTTGAAAATTATTAGTAACTAATTTATATATATATAATATATACTCATAATTTTATAATTTGTTGGCTCATTCTAAGTTTTAACAATTTGATTACCAAAAAAAGGTTCCATGTCCTCGCCATTCCAACATTTTACTCAAATTTGGAAAATTCTTCTGACTAATCGTTATTTGAAAAATATAATAGCTTCATCGCATTACGTCTGTATATATATTTAATTTTTTTTCTCTCTCTCTCCCCTTCAGAGCAAAAGAAAAGGCTTGGATTTTGCTTAATTAGACCCCAAAATGGGGTATAGAATATATGGGCAACCTTTCATTGCCGACATATCATTTCCTTCGCTTTTTATCCTCCCTGCTGACGCTTCAAGGCTCTTTTTTAAGGAAAAAAATAATTTGAGCAATTCAAAGTTCAAATTATACTTTATTCAAAAATAACCATATATACACCCGAGTTGTTAGTTCAATTAATAGGTGTATCGTGTCTGGATCGTGAGGTCGTGGGTTCAAGTCTTACGGAATGTGAGTTTAGTTTGGTAGTTTCTTAATTTGAATTGATTTCTCATTTAGATGTTTGGATATATAGGGATTTATTCTGATTGCAATGAGATTTCACATGTACTTACTAAAAAAAGTAACCATATATATTCACTTTAAATAAAAACATAATAAGTGAAGAAAATGAAGATCATATGGAGTTGAATTTCAATTTCTAACGATTTTAATTAGAGACAGATTCCAAATAACCATAATCCGAAATAATTTTTTTTGGTTTTAAAATTAATTGATTGACCGATTTAATATTAATCGACACTTATAGAAATTGAATCCCAACTTGGAATATACTACACTAATTTTTTATAATGAAATTAATTAGTATATATCTAATTGAAAAGGGAGAGCATTGTCAAGAAAACATGATCGGAAAAGATCAACTTGGAATGAATTAGCACTTAGTGGGAAAGGATTTGCTAAGAGTAAGACTTTGATCGCGTTTTGAGATTTGACATTATGCCAAAAAGCTTAGTTAGGTAGTAAAAAACTACTCTCTTTTACCATTTTTAAAGAAAAACATATCTGAAAGCTAAATCTGATATATATAATTAACCTTAACATTATGACTAAAGTTTTTCATTTGCCCAAATCTTCATATAATTAATCAAATTAATGATCATAGACCCCGTAATAAAGACAAATTGCAATATTTTTCTTATTCCACTATATTGAACAAATTGCAATATGCTTTGCGCTTTTGCCATTAAACTTGCTTAGATGCTCCTCCTATTGCTGACAATTTCGGTGGGTAAGGAATAATGAATGGCCTCGCACGACTCTAATTGGTGGGTAATGGGTATGACTTTTTTTTTTTTTTTTAATTAATGGTGCTATTTCCTATTTGTAGTTACCTCATTCTTCAATAAAAACAAGAATCCATTTACTACATATTTAATTTAATTGGTAGAGTGCATAATAAACTCTAAATAAACTTTACATCTAAATGCATTTTTTTTCTATCCTCATCTAACTTTAATTATTCCTGTATAGACTATACTCGATACTTATATTTTTTTAATTACTCTTTTTAAGAAGATATATTTAGATATTTAAAAGCAACAAATCAGAAGGCTTTAGTTTTAGTGTTTCACTTTCTCCTCCTACTTGTTAGAATTTTTTTAAGGGTATAATAAAATTTCGTTACAATCATAAAAATTTGTTGAATTCAACCCAAATTAAAAAATCATTTTAAATAGACACTTACAAACTAAACAAATGAATTACTTAATGCCAAAACAAATGAATTAAGTAAACCCACATTCGTATAACTTAAATCCAGAATCTCGTGCATGGTCCAGTCACATTACATTTACTAGTTGAGCTAACAACTCAACTGCCCTACTTGTTAGAATTAGTCTCTATATACCATACATGATCAAATAAGTTGTTGGCTATTTTTTAACATTATTTTATCTATGTAATGGCAAGGGAATTGAAATGCATTATATGAATATGCAGGGTAGCCTGGCAGGTGGCTAATTATACTCGGACTTTACAAGGTTGAACCTTAAAATTCAGATTGTGTCATTTCAACAAACATCTTAATTAGACAGAGAGCACACTTTATTTCTTTGGTTAAACTTTTGATTCAACTGTATTTATTATGAGCAAAAATTTTTCCTCAATTTCTTGGTCATTTGGAAGATTTTTTGGCTTGAAAACAATATAAAGCCTATTGTCCTAGACAGACAGGACAATTTTCTACCTTTGGAACTCTGAATTACTAATAACAACAAGAACCAAAGAGACATAGCATTTGAGCACCTTTGTTTGAAGTATGTGCAAGCTTTTTTTGTTTTTAATTTTTGCTATAGATATACACTAATTAATTAGATTTATCGAGATGGACTCGGCAAACAACTAGGCATAGGGATGCTTCTGATATCCCTATCAAGATTCAAGCTCAAGGCCTTGTGAGTATACAATTGTTTCACATTTGACCTTTGATCATGAAGTAACCTTGCTAAACTTCTCTTCGCATTTGATCTAAAAGGGCAATTCGATGACAAAAATCCATCCACCAAGTGTAAATATGCCTCCAAATCATGACAACACGCCACATCGGCATTCGGCTTTAGATAAGGTGACATCTTAGTATCCACTCGTAGTTCTGTTCCGACATGTGTATATGCCCATGGATTGTTATTATCAATCATATCGAACACTTTAGCGAAACTTTCATTCTTTTGTTCCTGTTCTTGTTCTTGTTGCTCTGATGATCCTTCGCCAGTGAACACGCCTGGGACTCTAGTGATCAAATCTTGATTATTCACAATCCGTAACACCTTGACATTTTTCTCGTTGAGTCGGTCCACGAATCCCTTGTTACCAACTCGAGGCCCTCCGAAGGAAAATACGGCAACCGGAGGCACTTGAGGAGCACATGAACTTATTTCATCGGCAACTAATAAAGAAAGTGCCGCGCCAAGGCTATGCCCCGTGATTGTAATGCTAAGGTTCTCGCCTTTGTACTTCTCAATCAACCTTTTGACTTCTTCGACGACCGATTCAGCCAAGCTTGGCACGTGAGCCCCGGGTGTTTTGTGAAGGCTTAAGAATCCGCATTCAACCTTTTGGGTCGGGTCATCGGACTCGGGTATTGAAACCAATTGGGCTCGAAAGTTTTCAGCCCATTCCAAACACGTAGAGGTTCCGCGTAAAGCAATGACGATGTCCCTCCTTCCCATGCGCTGAATCTCCCTCCGGTCGTCACAAACCGCGACGAACCCGATCCAACTAGACCGTTGGGTCATCCAGCCGAGATTGGGAGCCACGTCGTCGACCCATTTCGGCAAACCGACGGAGGAAGTGGCGTAAAGGCTCTTGGTTACCCTATAAGACCTATCAGGCAACGCCACGTGCCTTGGTAACGGAGCCTCGTCGGCGGACATGGCGGGGTTGGAATGGAAACCGTGGTAAGCCGCTTGAACAAATTCCCCGTACCTAACAACTTCCCGCCGTAGATTTTCATCGAGCGGGTCAAGCATCCCGGCCCAATCATTGCAACCGTGGTACTCTCTCCACCGTGACCCAAGGCTGTTCCTCGGCGAATATTCCATGGTTTTCGATAAAAGCCTTTGAAGTTTGTTTAAATGACGGGGAGACATCTCTTCGGCGGCTTTCATTTCCGGCCAAACTCTGGCAAGGTTAAGCCCTTCTAGCAAAGTCCTACCTTTGTTTTCGGTTGATCCATTGATATTTTTACTTGGGGCCTTGATAACCGGTTCCGGGTCGGATTGGGTTGATTTCTGGAGGAGTTTTTCGAGGTTGGAAAGGTGTTTCCGAGTTAACTCAGTTGTTGAGGCTGATGAACAAACAGGTTTTTGACAAGATGAACTGGATCTTGTTAATGGGTTTAATGGGGATTTCTGGAATTGGAAACTTGCTCGTCTGGCTTGCAAGACGTGCAAGTTTTGAGCAGGAAGAGTCGAGCTGATGCCGATCTGCATGGAGAAACAGGAACAGGAAAACAGTTTGAGATTGGAAGAAAGAGTCAAGAAGGCCCAATTGAGAGAGAGCGCTTGAAGTTGAATGCGAAGTGAAGACCAAGTGAGATTGAATAAACGGCTGCTCTTATTTATAGATCAAATTTTCCATCAAAATTCCAATGAATACCCCCACTTGAATTCATAATTACGTTAAAAACCTTACAGTGTGAGAATGGCAATATTGAAAATATGATATGAATTATGGGTTAATGGGTGTGACGTGAAAGAGATAGACAAAGATTGACCATTTCTGTTTTTCACCGTTGAGCTCTATGGGTTTCAAGAAAAGTCTGCGATTAATGAAAAAGGAGGTTAACTTATTTTGGAGGTGATTGACTGAAAAGTCCCTTGAGTTTGGCCTTTGTAAATTGTAATATTAGTGAACGAATTTTCAAATTTCTAATTTGCCCTTTCCTATGTATTTTCTGGGTTTGTTTGTTGGACAAGATTTCTACTTTTACTACCAATTTTTTTGGGTTTGACTTTCAAGGGAACTTTATTATAGTGTACTATTCCGTGTACGGGTTATGAAGTCAAGGAAACAATGAAATGTGAACAATTTTTTTAGTTTTCTACCAACAAAACAAAACCTTACCATTATTGAGTTCAAATACGGATTGCTAAACAGTCAATATAAATAAATGTATCTAGCAAAAAAAAAATAGTAAATATATGTATCTTGTAAATATATATGGGACAAGGCTAGACGTACTATCCCAATCCACACTATCTTTGTACACTACTATTTAAAACCGTTGGATCTGAGCTTGATTTGAATAACAACCGTTGAATATAAATAGTGTAAAAGAGTAGTGTGATTTATGATAGTGTAAATAAATTTACCGTATATAATAATCAAATTTAAAGTTACCTTCTTAAAATAAAGTTTTAATAAAGAAAACACAACATCAGGTTTTAATTTTAAGATAAAGATAATCGCATTGAAAATTCGAGTAATCAAAATCAAGTTATATACCGAATTCTAAATGGAAAGGTTTGAGGGAATCTCCCATAGAAACTATTTTCTCTACTCACAAAACTTAAATTAAAGATTTTACTTAAAATGATATTTGAGTTTCTTACATTCAATCCACCATGCATTAATAATGATTGCTACTCCCTCTCATTCAAAATAAGTGAAACACTAGTAATATTATACAGATCAGGGCAATGATTAGTTGGTTTTAAATTTAGTAAAAAATCACTTAAAATGCCATAATTACCCTTCAAAAATTTTTATAAACAATTAATTAATAAATTTTCTCTCCCTTCACAACTTTCCAAGACCACTTAAAAGTTAAACCACTTTAATTAACACTTAGGGGTATATATGGAAAAAACAGTAAAATTGTATTGATTTTGTAATTGTTTCACTTATTTTGAAAGGCTGCAAAAGTTGAAATGTTTCACTTATTTTGAATGGGAGGGAGTAGTATATAAGCAGTGGCATTGGGAGGTCAATTTGAATAAAATCATTTTAGAGGGGCTAATTTAAGAATTTTAATATAGTAGGTGTATAATAAAGGAAATTTTGCAATTTTGGTCCGCACCTATATATAAGTCTTAATTTCATAAATGGTTTATTGTTTTTTTGAAAAATCATATATGGTTTATTGTTGAAGATTATGAATGAAGAAATATCTAGCTTTATTTCTCATTTTCAATTCAACAAATTAAAGGTGGTCACCACATTAAAAATTAGAATGAAGTATGTATAACATATAGCGCATATCTATGAAGACTAAATCTTTTTCGATTTTCTCCATACAATTTGGAAATAAATTCCCCCCCTACAATTCCAAAAACCGATGATGGATTGTTATAATTCCATTCTTGTATGAGTATAGTGCTTGATATGTTTGAAATTGACATATTCTATGGTCTATCTTTTTTACTTTTGGAATTCAGTTAGAAAATTTCAAACTCTCTCCAAATTATTATATATGAAATCATCTAATTTTCATCGTATTTTATTAACTCGAAAACATTAAAAGAAGTTAGGCTATTTGAAGAAAACGGATCAAACGGCAGGCTAGCTAGGATTTCCTCTCTACTCGGCTAAATGCAGTAAAAGATTGAATTAGGTTTTCTTGTTGAAACTTGAAATTGAAATTCCGGTCAAGCAGTCGTACGCTCTCATGTTTGTCTAACTTTTTGATTTTTTTTTTTTTTTTTCTATTCCGTAGATCGCTTTCCTTTTTCGGCTACATATATACTATATGTATTATTACGTTGATTATATATATTAATGAACTATTAAAAGATTCAAAACTTCTCATTAGATTAGACATAATAGATTATAGATGTTAATTAATTTCAGGAAATATATATATTTTTCTGTTATTATATATATCTGGGTACTGTTTGATTGGTCAATATTAATTTGTGTTAGGAGAAATATTTTATACTATACTTTGCGAATTTAAATGGGCATGTAATGTTGGTCCGGATTGGTGGTTGAATATTAGTTGAACTTTCATGGCTAAAAAAATGTGAAATATGTTTAAGATTATATGAAGGTTCCTTCTCATTGCCATTTGTGATACCAAAAAGGTCAGGTAACTAAAAAAACTCATAAAAGTCATCAATTCCGAGTTTGGGTGCCATGCAAAATTTTAAAAAAATACAAAATTCATTAAAAAACATATATTACGTATAATAATTATATTAAGCAACAAAATTGTGTTCTTCTGATAACATTACTTAATAAGACATGATCTTTGTTTTCTTATGGTGTTACTGAAAAGCTGAATATCCAATAGGCGGAACTAGGGGTAGACGGTTAGTGACTACTGACTATTGAGAGTGATTTAAAAGTAAATTAATCAAATATATAACTATTAATGGCATTTTCATTGTGTTTATTTTATATATTTTGCATTGAAATCGTGCAACAAATTTTATTGTAATACAAAAGGGAAATTGATGGGAAGGCTCACTATAAAATGTCAAAGGCCTTGTTGCTCAATGCTTGCTGGTGCGAGATGTTTTAGGCCATTCAATTTGCACTACACTTTTAGAGTTTAGAGTTGAAAACTTGAAAGCCATTTTTATAGTTGCTTAAATATTATGCTCCATAATCTTCTTATCAACCTGATGTTATTGCTGATCAAGCAATTGCAATTGGACTAATGCAGGTTGGATCAAGTGGTAATCGACTTGTTTCAGTTTAAGCAGGTGATCTTATATTCGAGACCTTACATACGCAACTACCCTTGTTGACAGATTCACCCACCAAAATCCAGATACGCAACACAAATCAAATCTGGATCATCAGAGTAATTAAAACTCTGAATATCGGATAGGATAGAAAGAAAAAAAGCAATTGCAATTGGGACACTTCATAATATCCAGAATTCTCTAAGTTAATGCTCTCCAACACTATGTGCATATTAATTAGTGATCATCTTTCATAATCATTCTTATTAATTTCTGGATTAATTGGAATAATTCTTCGAATATCTTCATCTTCTTCCTCACCATCTTCGTCCTTTTCTTTTTCCAGGCGGCTTAATGCATATATAATTTTGCCTTCAAAATCCTGTTTTGAATGAATTAATCATGGCAGAATTTATTAGGTCGTCTAAGTTCGATTCATGGGAGTGAGGGGGACCATAAAGTAATTACATATATAAATTATTATATTTGGCATTAATCCTTATCCTTTGCAGTTTGCACTCAATCTACGAATTTTCACATATAAATTAATTAATAAACGTGAAAAATGTAAATTCAATTTTCGGCCAAAAAAAAATTCAACAAGATCATCTTTTTGTAACCGTCAAATATTGCTTTCATGCTTTTATCGCATGTCATGTTAGTTAGGCAGTTGAAAGTTTGAAACCTTTTTGAAGGCTTTTTGGTCCTTTTTTAACTCCATCGTGTCAAATTCTTACAACTAATGAACTATTTTTTTCTACTATCTATATATATATAGTAGTACTATACTATATATAAAAACTTGATGAATTATCAAATTAATGAGATTGATATTTTGAACCCTACCACATGTTTTAAAAAAAGGCAATTAAAAAAGGGTTCTTTTCATGATGGGATATTTGGCCTTTTCTCATTTGTCTTTATGGTTTCTCCACTATAGCTACTTGCAATATGCAGCAAAGAATATATAAAAGGAACAGGAATCGATCGACCACTCTTGCGCACACTACATGAGGCGTGTTCATCTTTTTATCATCATTTCATTAATTTCATGTGTGGTTGCTACCAAATTGAAGCACTACAAAAGATACTATATATAGTACTACTCATAATCCATCAAGTGCTTTCTCATTATCAATTTACTTACTTTCTCCACTGACGAGACTCAAAAAGCTGCACTAAAGAACACGACACGGTTGAAATTTCTGGATTTTTGGATTGATAAATTAATTATTATGCACCACTTTACAAATACATTACTAGGATTCTAAAGTTTCTGCTCGATGCCGAAAGTTTCACAATCAATAATGTTTTGTATGTATCATGTGCAACATGAATTTAAAAGGGATTAATGCCTAAATTCCCCCTCTAAACTTGCACAAAATGGATGACCCCTTCTTAAAACTTTTTTCTTTGCTTGGTTGCACCCTAACGCTATAAAAAATGGATATGCTCATTGCCGCCAATAAAATCATTATCTCATGCTCTCATTAATTCTGTAAAATAATGGTTTTGTTGACAGAAAGAAGTATATGTCTTTTTTTTTAAATGCAATTAGACAAGAAAAAAGTACTTTAAGAGATAATTAAATTGTCCCTTTTATACAAGTTTAGAGGGGAATTTGGCCATTAAACCAATTTAAGACATATATATTGATCTCTAGACTAACCCTTTTTCCTCCCATGGGTGGTTCTTCCGTAAAGCTCTTCAACAAACAATATTTCCGAAAAGTAGCAGTTTTTAGTACTTTTTAAAGTCAAAATTAATTGAACAAATTAATTTAAGTCTTGAAGTCAAAAACTAAATCAAACTCTGATCATCATCATGTCTCCTACACATTTTCACATTCGACCATATATATGTGCAGTTTCTGCACATGTATTTCTCACTGTCACTGCCTGTATAACAGTATAAGTCTTCTTGCGAATCTCGCACTCCATTTTTTTTCTACCAATAATTATTTAATGCTATATTATTAAAGCATGTATTTCGTGTTCCTTTTTTTCACCCCGAATTTGTCCTTAAGTTTCTTAGCGCCAATCCCCCGGATATTCTCTATTTATACTCAATAATGCAGCTTAATTAATAGTATATTAAAGATTAAATAAATTAAACACATAATCCATGTGTGTTTTGATATATAATTCTACTGAAAGGTGTGTTTAAAGTGGATGATGAGGAAATTAAGTAAGCAACAAGGAAAATGAAGAATAGCTCCAAATTAATCATACCCATTAATTATTGGTACAGATTCCCACGAGGCTAATAGTAGTATTTTTATTTTATCTAATAATCAACGTGAGACAAGCATTGCATTATTTTTTTTTTGGTTAAAGCATTGCATTATTCGTTTAATTATTAAAATTTTGAAAGGTTTTCAATTAACAACCATATAATACAAACGAAAATGTGGACCTAATTAATATAAGAACCATATCAATTTCAACGGGGTGACACCGACCACCGCGGACGAGGACGAGAAATAATATGACGCGGCGTCGTCTTAAGATATATAAACGAAACATGACCCACACGAGACGCGCAGCAAAAAATTAACTACTATAAAAATTTGGAAAATGACTGCATGTGGATTAAGATATCTAAAAAATGACCCCCACGAGAAGCAGCCGTGACTTTCTGTCTTAACTAAACTTTACTTATTTGATATTAACAAATTAAATTAATTCGTAGATATTAAAAATTAATTAGATAAAGTTAGGGGGCGTTTGGTTAGGATCATCTCCAGATCACTAGTGATTTAAGATCACCAGTGATGCAAGATCACCGGTGATCAAAGATTACATGGGATTATGGTGGTAATCCAGATCACCCTTAGAGGAGTGATCATGGGTAATCCGGATTACCACACAAAACCAAAAAGTGTAACCAAATCCGGTGATCTGAGATCACTTGCCAGATCACCACAGGTGATCAAAGATCACCCCAACCAAATGTCCCCTTAGAATCAATGCTATATTGCCAAATTGCCATGAGAAAAAAAAAATAAAAATCCATTGCGGTGAGTTTTGCATAAAAAAGGAATAGAGAGAGGGGATTTTAGTCAACTAGAAATGGAAGGTAAACTTCCAAAACTCGTGTGCGGACCGTGGCCCCTGGAGTTTGAGTGGAAAAGTAAAAAGGAAATCAAAAAATCAAATCAAATTAATATAAACAATTTTATACTGCCAGTGTTTAGGGAACAATGAATTGTTGATTTGAAGAACAAGTTATACAAGGTAGCACTTTGAATTGCAAACTGGTCTTGTGTACACATGACATGAGTTGAGTACTTGGAATCGATCCGCAATTAAGGACTTCAACCTTTCAAATCTATTATTTCCTCGATGCTTTTAGCTGGTTTCTTAGTTCCTTCCTTCAAACCAAAAGTGCACTATAGTATAAAGAAAGTAACCAACAACGATTTGTTTATTGGTTCAAAGTGATTCGATGTATGTAAACTTGAAGTAAGATCTTGAGTTTTAGTCTTGCAGATTAGAGCGGTCTTTCGATCAGATCCCGCTAAAAATTGTACGTGCGAGTCTCCCCGCATGCGGCTCACGCCATTCGAGGTGGCCCAGTATTCATTCGCAGATCCTGTAGTGAAATTAAGATTGCTCGACCTCAGAAGCGAATTCGCGTTTAGACAGCATTTTCTGTCGTACCGTTGAAATTATCAATGACAGAACTTTACCCCATATAATTGTGAATCGTTATAATGGGTATGATACATGTAGTCTATAACAAAAAAAAAGGCTGGAAATGAATTTTCTATATATATACCATCTTGTTTAAGGTCATATGAAACATCATCCGAGTTGTTAATTCAATTGGTAGGTATACTGTACTTATATCATATGAATTTCTGGGTTCAAGTCACACTGTATGTAAAATGCGTGTCAATTTTGTCCTACTTTATATGGACTTTATATCTTTTTATGTAAACTTGGTGACAGTAGTTTGTATTTGTAATTTCTCATTGAATTGTTAAAATATATATTTAATTGTACTGAAACTTCCAAAACCGATGCCGTTTTGATCCAGCAGGAACACAACCCATCAATCCCATTCTACAAAGGAGTTTGTCCATGAAGGCCCACTTAACTCTATAGCAAGCCTTTAAAATGTCTGTGCCCATGAAAAGCTTAATGGGCCACAAGAATGTTTTCTTGGACCCATGGGCCCAATTAGTGACTTCTTGGCATTTAAACGGCTACCATTAATTATATACTTAAAAACTAAAGCATAGAAAATGCCAAAAAAAAAAAAGGTTTTGTAATTTTTCCGTTGAACGGTAACAAAACAAGTAACAACCGACTTACGTTTTTTTTTCCTTACTACTTTGATTCTTTCCTCCCCTCCATGCTCCATCCCTCCCGCTCGTGGCTCCAGCTACTGTTCAGAAACCGCCAATTCCTAATTCACCGGCGAATTTTCCGATCTGTCCAGACATTCAATTCATCATCCTGGTAATAAAATTAAAAAAAAAAGTTATTGTACCGCTTTATCCTCGCGGAATATATGTAATAATTTCATCGATTTCTGTTGAAGAAATTTTGGCAGTTGTTTACATTTAAATTTCGACATTAGTTTTACTATTCCTTTACTTTAAACATTCTTTAGGGTGTTATGGCGGTTTAATTTTTCTGTTTTCTCAATCATGAAATTGGTTTGCATGATATGCTTTTTGGAATTTCCTTTCAATTTCAACTTCAGGTAGAAAAAGGCTTATGAGTTTCATGACAAATTAGGGTTTGCATTATTGGCCTTTTTTTATTTCGAAGAATTATAATGTTGAATTCATGAATGCTATGATGATTGATGAGTGACGGTTAGATATCTTTACTTGTTGACTTTTCCATTTAACTTCAGATATGCAAGAGACTTTATAGGTCAAGTAGTACATAGTGTCTGAATTCTTGCTCAATGCTGATATAAACTTTCAAGTGTCATCAGAAGCCTCTTGAATGAACCTTTTTAATACTTGAGGCATGCTAAAGAACAGCTGAATTTTGCCACTGGGGGTAAACAAGCCATGTTTAATGAAGACTTTGCAGCAACATTCTCGTCATATTTGGTGTTGCTTTGTAATTGTCTCCATCATTTTAATTTGGTTTATATAAATTGAATGAAAGATGTTTCTGCCTATTTGGTTGTTTGACTGATCAAGGCCTTCATGTCCTTAGAAGTTCCCAAAGATTACATATCTTTCACTGCTCTCCCTTTGTAGGATAAGAAGTATATCTAGTGTGGGTGCTTGTTTTGATGTTTTCTCTTTCTTACAATGGTGATGCAGATTGCAGATTCGTGGGGCGTGGTTGTAATTTTTTGGATTGCATGTCATGTGCCGTCAAAACTCTTGCTTGTATATGTCTACAGAAGAGTCAGATACAGCTATAGAGAATCTATTAATATATTGCAAGCCCGTAGAGCTGTACAATATTCTTCATCGCCGTGCTTTAGACAACGTAACATATGATTTCTTTCTGATCATACATCTCTATATTGGATCCATTTTAGACTAGGAAATCTAATTTCGATTCTTGTTTTTCACTCTTATTTATTTATTTATCTTTTTTTAATCAAACAGAATCTACTTGTTATGCTGTCTGTATTGTCTTGCTCAGGTTTTTCATTTTTTAGGTCAAATACATTCTGTAGTTGTTTTTTTTCCCCTGCAATAAGCCACGTAACTGCATAACTTTATTCTTGGAGATCTGAAGTAGTGTAATGCTTCAAAGCATACATGCTACAAATTTAACCTGATGGGAAAAACATTATCTGTATTGTTCTACTTTCTAATCAAAGCTCATTTGCTGCTTCAGCCTTCATTTCTTCGAAGATGTCTGAAATACAAAATACATGCAAGGCGTAAAAGGAGGTATGAACTTCCTTTGTTATATCCATTTAGAAGTCAGAAGTAACACTATGGGTTTTAATTTTCTTTCCATATAAAGCATTGTATTAGTGTACATATCAATTTTGTGGCGGTGACCATGTGTCCCAACTTATTCCTTCTGGACAACCTTTATGTGTGTATGTATATACACACAATAATCACAATACGTGGATATCCTTTATCCCTTATCCCTTATCATGTTGCTAACATACCTAGGATTTGTATTTGTAGGTTAAGGGCTGGGATTGTAATTTTCAACTATAAGGATTATGGAAATATGCTACAAAAGACTGAAGGTATCATGAACTTCTTCATTCTTACAAAATTTTGCATGATACATCATATTTACTTGACCTTTATGAGGTAAAATGATTCTTTGAGCTCTAATTGCTACTTTCTCTTTTAAATTTGCAGTAACTGAGGATTTCTCTTGTCCTTTTTGCTTGATGCAATGTGCAAGTTTTAAGGTTGATGTTTATCTGTTCTCTTCACTTATCTTGGGTGCTCCATTTATAACTGTAATGTAATGGGTTAAGTTATGTTATATCAGATTTCAATTTATTTAAGAGAAGACAATAGGAAGGGGTGTTGGTTTAAATTTCCCTGAATGTGATAAAACAAACTCATTCTTACATGTTTTAGCGTGATCTTCATCTTGTTTGAATTATTTCCAATATGTTGGATCCATACTCTTTTTTCTTTTCCTTTATTTTTTTGGCAATAGAAACTTATGTTCCCTAGTTGAGGCATTCTCTTGATAGTTTCAGCCTTTGGTACTATTTCTATTTTATGGAATGAAAAGCTGGTTTAACACTCAGTCAACCTTCGTTGTTGTTCACAGGGTCTGCGATATCATTTGTGCTCATCACATGACTTATTCAACTTTGACTTCTGGGTTGGTAGCTAAAATTGTAAAGTCACTTGATACCCAATTGAGACTTTCTAGAAAGACTATTGAAATTCATTTATGTTGTAGGTAACAGAGGAGTACCAAGCGGTTAATGTCTCGGTGAAAATTGATTCATTGATATCTGAGGTAAAAAGTTTCCTTTCCATCCTAAAAGTACTTTAGTAACTTCCTAGTTTATGTTTTCCTTCAAGATTTATGTTGAAGCTTAGAATGCAATAAGCAAGAGTATTGCTCCCATCAAAGTAGGATATATATTGTGATATTAAACATCATGGCAAAAGCAATGAATAGCTGTTGGCTTGGGTGACATGTTTTTCACAAATTAACAATGGTTGAATAATGAAAATATATGCATATGATAGTATATATGTTGTGACTTTTTTTAGTTAATGCATAGTAACTAGGTTTGTAGCTTTCCCCTATTTTCCATTTTAAAGCATGATGCCTTCTTCTCAAACTTTAATACCCTGCCAAATTGTCCTTATTGCAGACTGTGGCAAGTGGAGTTGACCCACGAGTAGAAACTTTCTGCTTCTGGTATGGTTTATTGATTTGGGTTACATCTTGCTCTTTACAACTGCTATTAAACCTGCTTGTTGTTAATAAACACTGGTAGTTGAATGGTTAAATGAATTGCGTGTGCAGCTCAAAGCCTCGAAGACGTAGGCCGAAAAACCCTCTTCAGAGTGAGAAAAATGTCATTGTACAATTTTTGGAGATGGACTCCCCGAAAATGGCCAGTGAAAGCTGGCAGGAGAAGAATGATGGTAAATTTTCCAGTAGCTTCTATTATATCCTTCATCTTTATTCTACATTTAATGCCTCAGTATTAGATAGTCTGGTATAATGTGTGAATTCCTTACATCTTGAAATCACCAACATCATTATGTAACGTAAAGTACAAAATACTTGAAAAATGACTCAATAGTTACCTTTCTTTGAAGGTGAGAGGGCTTCCAAGTCAATTCCTATCGAGAAAGATTTGCAAAATGGATGGCATGGTGGGGAAAACTTTGGCCCTGATTATACTAGTGCAACAGAGTGTCTTGCACGAGTTGCAACTAGTTGCAATGGTCCAGGAGTTTCAATTGCAATGGCTCATTCTCCTGTGGACCCTGACTGTATTAAATCATTTTCTGGAAGTGATACAGCTGTTCCTCCTGCGAAAACAAGGAAAATAATGGCAGAACGATCTGAACCTAGGAAGTATGTTTTCCAAGGCAATGTTTTTCTTAGTCGATTCCTTTCTTTCTTATGAGGCCTTTTGATTTAAAAATCTCTCCCTTGTGTCAATCGCATCACTCAATATGCCTTTTCTTGTCTTTATTTATTTATTTATTTATTTTTCTTTTCCGTAGGTTGTGTTCGCTAATAGCCACTGTAATCTTATCAGAATTTTCTGTTTTTACTTCTAACTTTTCAAATGTTAATGCTCTGACAGCCGCATGCTCCTGGTGAAGCGCCAATTCTTTCACTCACACCGAGTTCAGGTGACTGGTTTTAGCTGTATTTCAGGCTGGTCATGAAAAGAACCAATACTTTTCTGCATATGGATGTGGGAAAATGAAAATTTTGAAAAGAAAACCAATTACATAATAAATTACTTACAAAATGCATATAGGCATCCAATAGCTGGGCCCTATATATAAATTGTTACCTTGTATACTAACATGCCTCCTATCGTTTTAATTGAAGCCAATGGCGATAGACCAAGTAATGTCTGATAGAGACAGTGAAGATGAAGTTGATGATGACATTGCAGATCTTGAAGATCGCAGGGTATGATTTTAAATTTTGCATCTATTTCTTTCCCTTGTTTCCCAATTGCCTCATTGCAAGAATAATATATATAGGTTAGAGTCATAGTAACTGGTGAATAAGCTAGCGTTTCATATTTTGGGTTATAAATCATGAGATGTCAGAGGAAAGTAAGATAAAATAGATACTGTCATGTTGCGGTCAAACGATCAGTTCTCTCCATGTGTTTCAAGTTCAACTAGTATTAGTTTTGGTCGGTTTTCTGGAACATTGAGAAATATTTGTTGATAATGAGGTGTATTCTGTTTGGTTGGAATTGATAAGATGTTCTAGCCCAAGTGTCATACTTGATAACTTTTCTTATTACGGGAACTGAGAGGATAACACAACACCAATATGTGACAGATGCTTGATGATTTTGTCGATGTTAGCAAAGATGAGAAGCAGCTTATGCATCTATGGAACTCGTTTGTTAGAAAGCAAAGGTAGTCTGTTCTATACTTTTCTTCCTAATAGAGTTATAATAAGAAGATTCTAGTACTTCAGTGGGAACAACTCAATACTGGTTCCATTTAGTCTTGTTTGGTGATAAAAGGTCTCTTGACTCCTTTGACAGGGTTCTGGCTGATGGTCACGTTGCTTGGGCATGTGAGGCTTTCTCAAAACTCCATGGGCAGGAGTTGATCAAATCACCTGCTCTCTTTTGGTAATGTTCTTGAAGACAGTCTGCCCACTTCTCATGTTCATGTCTTTGAAATCTGTAATTAATATGTCACATATTTTCCGGCTCTCAGGTGTTGGAGGTTATTCATGGTCAAACTTTGGAATCACGGTCTTCTTGATGCTTGCGCGATGAACAACTGTAACATGATACTTGAAAGATGCCAAAATGAGGGATCAGAAGCAAAGGAAAACTGAAATTAAAATGATTATACACAACTTTAACATTAGGGTTTACTAGTTTAATGTACCCCATCCCATTCATTGCCTTTCAAAGTCCTTTTTATCACAAATTTGGCCAGAATTGGTGCTTAAATATTCTTTCTCGAGTTAACCAAAGTGCTTCATTGTCATTGTTTAACCGAAACATTCATTCGATACTGCTACTGGCCTTAGATTCGCCCTTTTTTTCTTTTTGGGATAAAAAAGTTTTAACTATTTTTGCTCTGATTTCATTCAATATCATTAATCTTTATGCTAATTATTATTCTTCCAGTAGCCATCTTCTTTCTCTGGCTAAGTTTCATCTGTTTGTTGAAACCGATCATCTCCATGTTTCAAAATTATGGAGTTTATTAAATTCAAAAATTATAAAATCAATATTGAAGCATTGATGAGCTAACTGATTTCATTGAACTAAAATTTTTGCAGTACCAAACCCAACTGACTAAAAGAAAAACTATACAAGAGAGAGAAAAAAACCAGAAAGAACTACAGGGGGCTACAATACAACTGATACACACAACAACACTTCTGTGTTTTAACACAGCATTCAAGTTCAGGGAATCTCAATAGGTGCCTGAAGGGAATGACCCAAGTTGAGATCAGGAACCCTGGCCAAATTTTTCTGGAGTCTCACCACTGAAGTACAGAAAGTTACAGTGTTGTAGCGGGTGAGCTCCTGCTTTGACTGCTCATCGCCAACATGTGAGAAGCCAAAATTATTAATCCACATCCCTGCAAGCTCCTCCACCGCAGGAATCACCAGCTTCTCCACTTGCAGACGGCGAAGAACCTGAACAAGATCAACCATATCATCAACAACATTGCCAAATGTTTCAAAAATTTTCAGTTTAATTAAGCCAAATTTCTTTATTTGCTTACAGTTTCAATGTGGTTCACCAAGTTGTGAGCCATCCTTTGACCCCTGTACTCTTCCGAGGTTGCAATGTATGGCATCTCGGCCAAGTTCTTGTCATGCAACCTGGAAAACCATGAAATGAAGTTAAAAATGGAAATTTAATTGGCAATTGGCATATTAAAAGAACACATAAACATTACCTCACTGTTGCTGCACAGAAAATTATTCCTGATAAAAACTTGGCAGATCGAGATGCCATACATAGCAACCTCCGAAGAGTATAGGGGTCAAAGGATGGCTTACAGGCTGGTGAACCACAATGAAGTGCACACAATATTCTTGGTAAATCACTGATCTGATATTATTGTAATAGAACGCTGCTAATTTTAGATTGATGAAGAAATAGCCAAGTTAGGCCCTCAGGCCTCACCAAACTAAACATCATGATTAGGATTAGTGCTGAAAAAAACATGGGCGAGTTTTGATGAATTTGGAGGGGAGATTTAAAGCCAAAGAAATAGCAGAGATTGAATGATTCATAATTGGCAAGCATATATATATTATTCCTTCTGTATCATTTGTTGTCTAGATTCTCTGGAAACAATATTTACACCCTTAAAATTGCCTGTTCTTCCCAAAATGGAATCGACAGGGTCTGATCTTCTTTGGTAAAACAGCTGGTAGGATTCTAATTTTCAATTAAATATTAAAATAGGAAAAAAAATAAAAGGATATGATCTTTCCATTCTCTGCAATATAAGACAGTTCATATATGATATATGGTATCTGGCAGTAGCCAATTAGCTGATGACTAAGTTTGGAAAGACGAAGAACTAGGAAAGAGACAGTAATTTATTAGCTAATCTTTTCCTAAATGCTAGACAAGGATGAAGCACAAAGATTGTGACAGTCAAAATCATTGCTGGAATTCTTTTATTTATCTTATAAAATCTAAATCTACTAAGATGCTAAAAAAATGGGTTAAATGGACAAAAATCTCAATTGGAGATTCAACTTCCTCGTTTTTATTTTTTCGGTAGTCACATTAGTCTCCAACTCAGAATTATACTAATATTAGACGTTTCTCGTCAAATGAAATGAGATAAATCAATTTTTTAATCACCTAGTGGAGTACTTGTTTGATAAAATTCTCATCGGTTTCAAATTATGTTTCAATACCCGCAAAAAATTGGGGTTAAATAGATCCTTCGTCATAAGCAAGATAATACACCACTTAATATAAAATAATCAAGAATTACTATTGCAAAATCGACTTTGAGCTCCATTCATGGAGCCTATTTTATCCATTAACAAAACTTGAATCGAAAACCTTGCTAAAAAGATACAGAACTTTTTCGACTCAACTCAATAACTACTGATTTTACTTGTCATTTTTATAATTTAAGCATTTGTGATGAATTCTACCTATAGTATCCTGTTCACATGCCAAACTAACAAGTACTTAAAAGAAACTTTTGCAGCCTAAACTGAGACTAAAAATATCATACAGATACTGAAAACATTTGAATATATATATTCTAAATAAATCCGAGACTACATAATATGTGCCAAAGCATATATTTTTACTCTTAAAAGACACTAGAAATTGGAAATAAAACATATATATAGTTAATTTAAGACTGTAAATTGTACTGCGAAACTCATTGCCGATGAAGGTGGAGCTCAGCCAAAATTAATTTGACAACTACTTTTCACCATCTCTATGGAAAAGTATGTTTAATTTGACTAAGTAAAAAGATATGCAATTTCGGTTGAAATTGTTTTATGGAAAAGCAAAATCGAACTTTGCCCTTTACCAGCTGGTCCACTTTTGCTTACCCATTTTCAGCTCTCTGTTCTGTCACAGAAGGGAAATTCCATGTAATATTTGAGTGGAAATCAAAATGAACATTAATCATCTAACTATGAAGTTTGCTGGGAGAATATTGCAGATGAAAGCTAGTTTGAAGCTTAATAAGAGTCAAGATCGACCCATGCTGTAATAATTACTTATTGTACATTTCTTACATTGAAACAAATTATACAAATACAAATTCCCCTGTTTTGACAGTAGGCAGAAATGATTTTCATTTCTTCTAAGAAAATGAAATTACAAAATATTTTGGGTAATTCTTCTAAGTAGCCCCATATTTCTAAAAGAAAAAAATTGGGGTAATTCTTTTATTTCAGTTTCCTTACAGCAATTTCCAAGGTTCCGAAACATCATGGCTTATAACTTGAGGGACAGGAAGTCATTGAATGTGACCAGGGGGGTGAGATTGAGTTTGAGACGCCTGCAGCTGCAAGGAGGCCAAACCAGAATAATAATGCTGGGACATCATCATCGGTCGGAAAGCAGCCTGCCAAGCGTTCCATAGAGGAAATGGGAAAAAAGAAACGTAGAGGGAAAAAGAAAATGGTCTATCAAGAAGAAGTGGCCAAGAAATCTATACGAACTTGGACCAAAACACTGGCAGTCACCGAGGTAAAAGGCAGCCAAGAGGACGAACTTGGTCGGGTGATTTTCTGGTAAGTCACTGATCTGATTTTGTTTGTAACATTGCTGTTAAATTTTGACTGATGGAATAGCCAAGTCAGGCCCTCAGGCTTCACTAGGCTAAACTTCATGATGAGCATTGCTGAAATTATGGGAGAGTTTTGATGAATTTGAAGGGGGAGATTTATAGCCAAAGAATTGGCAGAGATTGAATGATTCATAATTGGCAACCATGCATGTATATTATTGTTAGCTTTGACGGTGAGAAACAAGGAAACTTCAGAAAGAATAAAGGGTTCAAATGAAGAAACAACACGAGAAATTTAGTAAAACTCAAGAACTAAACTTCTCTTAAGAAAGAGATAAAATCTGGAGGAAACGAAGAGGAAGAGATGAAGCTATTCTCCTTAGCTCTCTCCTCTCTAATTCATTAATATATATAGTCATAATATTCAAATACATAAAGACAGGTGTCAAACATGCAAAACCTCATCACATGCAAGGTAGCAAATGTAAAACCTGTACCTATCAAATTATTTTGAAAAGACATAGCATAATCATAACACCCATAAACTTAAACTGACAAGCAACCATCTAATCTAACAATATATTCATTTTGTATCATTTCTTGTCTGTAACAGTTTTTACATTAGTAAGTTAACTTGTTCTTCCCAAAATGGAACTGACAAGGTTTGATCTTCTTTGGTAGATCAGTTAAAAGGATTCTAATTTTTAGTAAATATTGAAAAAATTGGATATTAATTCCATTTTCTGCTATATGACAATTCATATATATCATATCATATGGTATCTGACAACAGCCAATCAACTGATAATTAAGTTTGGAAATATCAAGACAAGGAAAGAAACATTAATATATAGTCATAATATTCAAATACATAAAGACAGGTGTCAAACATGCAAAGCCTCATCACATGCAAGGCAGCAAATGTAAAACTCTGTACCTATCAAATTATTTTGAAAAGACATAGAATAATCATAACACCCATAAACTTAAACTGACAAGCAACCATCTAATCTAACAATATATTCATTTTGTATCATTTCTTGTCTATGACAGTTTTTACATTAGTAAGTTAGCATGTTCTTCTCAAAATGGAACCGACAGGATTTGATCTTCTTTGGTAGAATAGCTAAAATGATTCTAATTTTCAGTAAATATTGAAAAAATTGGATATTCTTTCCATTTTCTGCTATATGACAGTTCATATATCATATGGTATATGACAACAGCCAATCAACTGATAATTAAGTTTGGAAAGATTAAGACAAAGAAAGAAACATTAAGTTGTTAGACAATCTTTTCCTAGGTGCCAGAACAGGATGCAGCACAAAGTTGTGTGACAGTTAAATCATTACTGAAATTCATATATTAACCTTAATCTGAACATATAGCATGTTGAAAATTGGTTAGATGGACAATAATCTCAATTGGAGATTCAACTTTTTTATTTTCTTTTTCCCTATAGTCACATTAGTTTCAGACTATCTTTGCATGCTAAACTGAGACTAGATATAACATACAAATACTGACAAGTGAAAACAGATATAAGATATATTTTCTAAATCAATCCAAGACTACATATATATTGTGCCAAAACATATACTATTTTCACAATTAAAGACACTAGAGATTGGAAATAAAGCATATACTATACCATTCACTTTAATTTGATCAGCTTCTCCTCCCTCTGTAGCGAGGAACATAAACATTATAAGTACTTTTTAACCCAATTCTATGAAGAAAATGGATTCTAATTTTGTCAATTTACATATCTATGTTATTGAAACCAATTTACTGACCACATAAAAGGTGGAGGGGAAGAGTTGGACATGAATTCTCCAATTTACTGGCTTTAGATTCGTTTTTTTTGTCCTTTTCGGGATAAAGAAGTTTTAACTATTTTTGCAAAGATTTCAGTCAATATTATTAATCTTTATGCTAATTATCATTCTTCTAGTAGCCATTTTTTTTCTCTGGCTAAGTTTCACCTGTTTCGTTGAAATCGATCATCTCCATGTTTCAAAAGTATGGAGTTTATTAAATTCAAAAACAAAACCAATATTGAAGCATTGATGAGCTAACTGATTTCATTGAACTAAAATTTTTGCAGTACCAAACCCAACTGACTAAAAGAAAAACTATACAAGAGAGAGAAAAAAACCAGAAAGAACTACAGGGGGCTACAATACAACTGATACACACAACAACACTTCTGTGTTTTAACACAGCATTCAAGTTCAGGGAATCTCAATAGGTGCCTGAAGGGAATGACCCAAGTTGAGATCAGGAACCCTGGCCAAATTTTTCTGGAGTCTCACCACTGAAGTACAGAAAGTCACAGTGTTGTAGCGGGTGAGCTCCTGCTTTGACTGCTCATCACCAACATGTGAGAAGCCAAAATTCTTGATCCACATCTCTACAAGTTCTTCCACCGCAGGAATCACCAGCTTCTCCACTTGCAGACGGCGAAGAACCTGAACAAGATCAACCATATCATCAACAACATTGCCAAATGTTTCAAAAATTTTCAGTTTAATTAAGCCAAATTTCTCTATTTGCTTACAGTTTCAATGTGGTTGACCAAGTTATGAGCCATCCTTTGACCCCTGTACTGTTCCGAGGTTGCAATGTATGGCATCTCGGCCAAGTTATTGTCATGGACCCTGGAAAACCATGAAATGAAGTTAAAAATGGAAATTTAATTGGCAATTGGCATGTTAAAAGGGCACATAAACTTTACCTCAGTGTTGCTGCACAGACAACTTCGTCATTCTTTTCCAGCACAGCAATATAGAACCCACTGTAGTTAATTCTCGTCAGGTTTGACCTGAAAATAACACAACATAACAACTCAATCCCATGTTGTCAAAATGTTTGATTACAGATATGTTACGTGAGTGGAGGCTGCCCCAATCCATGGTCAGGGCATGCCACAAGCCTGAAGCCTCAGAGGGCTTACAATGGTATTTCCAGATTACCCACCAACGAGGACTATTGGTAAGACTCGAACCCCAAACCTTTCTAGCAGAGGTCTGAAGTCTTACCAACTTGAACAACCTCAATTGGCCTTCTAATCAGCATTCAGCAGTATATATGATATGATCTAATTTGAGAAGTGGATTAATTACCCGCAACTGTAGACAATACTTTGAGCAATGTTTATATTTGTGTGACGGTCCACGCCCGAGTCTAGTACGAAACATTCGCTCATCAGCTTCCATGCCACAGCAATTTTGGAGTTGCCCTGAACCTTGGTGTAGCCACCATCTTCTGAACCTGATTCCAGGGGCTTATCTGCACATTGGAGGAGAGTGAAGGAAACTCCATCTTGCAGGTCAGTTTTTACCCCCAACATACCCTGCAATCCTTCATATATCTATTTCCATAAAAAACTTCAAGTTAGTCACACCAAAAATTCCAACAAAATCATGGGGATATAATATAGTTTTGAAATTGAGGACAATTTATTTACCATTCTGCAACTGTTTCCACAGAACAAGGTGGTTGGGGCATTCATGTCCAACTCTTCTCCTCCACATCTGCTGTGGTCTGTAAATTGGTTTCAATAACATAGATATGTAATTAATCAAACTGTTAGCAAAAATTGAAAATTGACAAAAATTAGAATCCATTTTTCTTCATAGAATTGGGTTAAAAAGTACTTACAATGTTTTTCGCACTGTGTACACTTCCATAAAGCACCATTCCACCTGGCACAGTGTTTACATACACAATATGGGCAGTGCCATTCATTTTGTGGAATGTTCTGCAAAACCCAATTCCAAAAAACATATACGTAATCAGTAAAGTAAAAAAAATGGAAACCCAATTATTGATTCTTAATTAATCTTACCTTTAAGTAAAGACACATGGGATGATAAGTTGAGGGGCATTGGTCGCAGCAAATAAGGTCACCTCCATCATCACAGATAATGCAAGCATCGTCATGTCGATCTGTTCCATGTTCTGCAGGCATTATGTTCTTATAAGCACGCCTTTTCTTTTCTTCCCTATCTTCCCATGCTTCAATTTGGCATTGAAACAAGGTTTGAATAGGGTTATTATGATCATCTGCTAAAACCATGTGCTTATAAGGTGTATTTGTTTTGCTGCCAGCATGAACAGCAAAACCTTCCACTGTAAACAGACTAGAACAACACCCACATGAGATCATTCCATTGGCAGCGATCCTGCCACTTCTCATGGCATCTTTAGCTTCTACTTGATCCAACCTATCTGTCTTGTTGACAAACCAGACAAGTTCAGATTTCTGAACTATGAATAAGCTTATCAACCAAGAGAGTATAGATTTCTTCGCCACTTCTTCTTGATACAGCATTTTCTTTTTCCCTTTGCGTTTTTTCTTTCCCATTTCCTCCCTCGACCGCTTTCCGACCGATGAGGAAGCCGCAGCATTATTATTCTGGTTTGGCCTCCTTGCAGCTGGAGGCCTCTCAAACTCAATTTCATCCTCATCAAAGTCAGATTCCACGTAACTTCCCCTAGTCACATTCAATGACTTCCTGTCCCTCAAATTATAGGCCATGATCTTGAAATCTTGAAATGATCTTGAAATCTTGAAAATTGCTGTAAGGAAACTGAAATAAAAGACAATCAATCTTTGTCTGGAAATAGCAACACTGAGAAACAACAAAATCAAGCTGGTTTGCTTGCAAATAAGGTATCAAATTCAAGTTTTGTGTATCTCTCATATTATAATGCTTGATTTGTTTCCCATTTGATCAACTTTATCTTGGGGAGTTATTTTTTCTTATGTTTCTTCATCATTGTGATATAATTATAGCCTACGTTCATGAATAAATTAATTTCAGACATGTTTGGAAGAATAGTAATGAGAAAATACAATAAAAGTATAGTATTAAACAGCTGACAATTTTCAGTTTTCAACTATGAAAAACTGTATTAACGGTTTTGATGATTATGAATGGACTGTAAGGCCCGGCCCATTTATTGAACACACTACATGACCAATAGTTGAATATATATTTTTCTCAAAATCAAGCCAAACAAAGCCATATGCAAAATCATTTCAAGACTAATATATTTAACAAAAGAAACTAAGATCCAACTTGTTTGACTTGTGGTACCATAAAAAAATGAAACAATTGACTTGTACGCTAGATTCATGCAGATATGAGGCAACCCGACACACTAAAACCTCGATCTTTTTGGGATATTGTTATTATGATTAAAAAAATATAGTTAAAATTGGTATGAATAAACGAGAACGAGGGGAAAACAATCTTGGCTCAAAATTCAATTGAACAAGTTCAAGGTGAAAATTAGCAAAATGGGCAAAAAAAAAAAATCAGATCAGATTTTAGGCCATAGTACAACTTTTGTTATGAAGTGGAAGAATTAGCAAAATATAAGCATTTTTTTCCTTTTAATTTCATTTTGGCTTGGAGGAACAACATCCATTGCTAGATCTACAATCAATTTTAGAGATATACATATTTAACACTTCAACCTTCACTCATATAGACAACCCTTTTACTGCATGGTGAGTTCAACAAGTAAATAATAAATCCTATTTTAATTGCAAAAGAGTATCTACCTTCGATATCTTCGAGAAGAATCTTAGATCTAAATTCTGAAAACGTACGTGATTCCTTTCAAACGTCGATCTTCGATGATTGAGATAAATGATCTGCAGATAGTTCAAACACTTCAATTATAATTGCACTTGAAATAAACCAAAAACATAAATGTAGAAAATGAATCTTGATTAGATTTGATAAATCAAATATGAGTTTTACCTCTGTTGGGAAATTGATTTAGGGTTTGTAGGGTTATTTTATAAGTCGGAACTGTGTAACCACTTAGATAGTGAAAGGCAAAACAATGCTACACCAGATGGTGCGATTATATGTTTCAGAGTGTTTTCAGTCAATGAAGTGAGCAAGAAAGTTTTTAAGTTTTTCTTCTCTTCCTTGGTACTGTTTATAAGAGAATTCACCAGTTTCATCAAAAGTATCGCCGTTTATAAATACGTGTAAATTTATCAGGAAAAAGCAAAAATCTGACACATTGGTATGCATTTAACGTTTTTCTCCTAATTTAGAATATAATTGAGAAAAATATAACTGGTATGGAAGTGAATTTATTTTTTTTTGGCTTTTCTTCTGAATATATGTTAACCAACCAATTTTAATCTGTTTAATTTTGAAATATGGTACCAGCCAGTTGGAGTTGGTTCTGTATTCCATGTACAGAATTTTAATATGTTTAATTTTGAAATATGGTATCAGCCAGTTGGAGTTGTTTCTGTATTCCATATACAGAATTATCAATAACTAAGTTGCTATATGATAAATTCCGAAATTTCCCCATAAAAACCTTAATTTAATTGTACCTCCGTTGTGAAATTGAATTAGGGTTTATCTGTTGGAAAATTGATTTAGGGGTTATATTTTATGAATTTGAAATTTTGTAACTAATTAGAAGGTGAGAGGAAACACAAGGCAACAATGCTACATAGAATGTTGCAATTATATGTTTTGCAGTATTTCAGTCTATGAAGTGGATTAAAAAAAATTAAAGGTGGTTTTTCTCTTGCTTAATATCATTTTCAAAAGAATTCATCAGTTTTATGGAAACTATCATCAAAAAATTCATCGGATAAATAAAATTATTAGAAAGAAAAAAAAACATATACACTGACCACTAATTTATGGACAAAAGAGAGTGAATTCTTTTTCCTTGAAAATTGTTTTAACTTACAAAAAAAAATCCCTATATAATTTGCTTCTTGTCCAAGAAAGAATGTTTGGTTACTTAATGGCTTATTCGGAATTTAGGCCCCTGAACTTTTGCCAATTGCTAAATAATCTCTTGAACTTCAATTTTGACCAATTGCACCTTGAAAATCCAAATTTGGTCAAACAAGCCCTTTTTTGACAGCACCCTAATGGAGCTATTAGGAATGCCTTGTCATTAGGTCATGTCAACAGAAAATACTACGTGGTTTAGAAAATTTATGTGCAGGGGCCTGTCTAAACAATAAAAGATGATACAAAGCCCACCCAATTAATAAAAAAGACGCTAGACACGTGGATCTTTTTAGCCACATGGCATTTTTTATCAACGTGGCATCCTAGTCAGCATTATTAACGGCTATGTTAGGGTTTCGTATAAAAAGGGTGTATGTAACCAAATTTTGGGTTTTCAATGGTGCAATTGACCAAAATTAAATTTCAATGACTTATTTGGCAGTTGGCAGAAAGTTCAAAGCCTAAATTTCCATTAAGCCTTTACTTAATCATTACTTAGTTCATTAACATTTCCGTACGATACTACGTCGTTTCAGTACTAAAACTAAAATAGTTTAAACAGCGGGAAGGCGCCAAGTAATTCCCGGGAAATTTAAACGTGAAATTGAAAAATAAAATAATGGAGAAAGGAGAGCTGAAAGCGCGCTCTGCACTGCCTCTTCTCCAGAAAGAGAGAAGGGAGTTTTCATGGAGGATTTCAATTCTGAGGTATGAATAAATATTTTTTTCAACAATATCCAAAATTTCCAATTTATTATGAAAATAAATTAAACACAGGGTGTTAAAAATTTCATTTTTCTAACCCATTAATTATTTATTTGTTATTGTTGCAGATTTTGGGTTCTTCATGCTCCTTCCCTTCTGGTTAGTATTCTCATCTCCAGAATTCAATTTTGAGTATTTTAAGATTTAGAAAATTGATAACTATTCTATTTGTCTTGGTTAAAATCAGAGCCTCCTGATATAAGGAACTGGTTTTCAAGTTACAAGTACGAATCTTTTGTTCTGGATACATGCGAAAATTTGGGTGGAATTGTTTCGGAAGAAACGGAAATCAACCGAGATGAGTTCGAATTTGGGGAGATTAACAGAGAAAAGATAGACAACTTTGATGGGTCTGGCGAAATTAGAAAGGCTGATGAACATGGGAAATTGAATTCCAATGAGGTATTCCCCCCCCCCCGTTTTTCTATATTGCATTCTGGGCAATCTGGGTTTTGAATAAGTTATGAGAATTTAAGTTAGTATAGAGCTCAAATTTTTTTTCTTATCTTACAAGTTTTGATTTTCTGCGTTTTGGGTTGGTTCAGGAATTTTCCCACTCCTCTCCAATCCTTTCTGGTATGTAATGTCGCCTTGTATTTTCCAGTTAAATTCTGTTCAGTGGGTGTTAACTCTATGAAATGAATATGAGAATTGGATTGTAATAACAATACTTAACTTAATCATGGAAGGATAGAATGTAGTAATTTGTTTATTCTTAATGTTGTTTCAGAGCCTCCTGATATTAGAAACTGGTTTTCCAGCTATGAGTATGAGTCTCCTTTGTTGGATACAAATGATGGTCTTAAAAGTTGTGTCTCCAGAGAAAGTGAATGTGAGAAAGATGAGCTTGCAATTGAAGAAAAAATCAAATTCACAGTTGAAGTGGCAAATTTGGGTCAATTTAAAGAAACAAACAACAGCTGCAAACAGGAATTGGTCAAATGCAGCAGTTCTTCAGCAGAAAGGAAGAATGAATCAAGTACTCTCTTTTCTGGTTAGTATCATTGCAAAATTTCCTGCAGAACTTTGTAGTTTAACTATCAATAAGCTATGTGATTAGTAATGTCTTTTTGTGTTTCTTCTGTCAGAACCTCCTGATATTGGAAAATGGTTCCCAGAATATGTTTACGAATCTCCTGTCTTGGATACAAGTGATGAACTTGGTGATGCTCTTTCTAAAGACATGGAATCCAATGAAGATAAATTTGTTGTTGAAGAGAGGAAGAGAGAGGAACAAGAGAATTCCAACACAACAAGAAAAACCAGCCATAGTTATGAAGTGGTAGTTGGTAAGAAGTTGTGCTCAAATGAGTTGGGAAAATGTACCAGCTTCCTAAGAAATGATAAGCAAGAAAATAGTAAGGTACATTTTGTATCTCCCTATATGTTTCTTAGTTATTCCTCTCATGTCTCAGCTTATTGCTTGAATTTTCTTAACTAGTCAGATCAAAATCCTGTCCTAATTAAGGCCTTGAAAAAGGAATGGGATGATAAGATATGGTTATAAGACCCATACATTTATTCATTATTCATAGGGGAAGAGAATATTGCTCTTTTAATCTTGTGAATTTGGTATTACAGGATTTGTGTTCTGAGAAGATATTGGATTCAAGATTGGAAGTCAAACAAGTGCAAAGTAGCAGCATCAATACTGAGGAGGGAGTTGAGGACTCAGTCTTTAATGGGGAAGAGCATATCGGTAGGAATCCAGGCAAAAATGACAGAAAATCTTCAAAAAACTCCATTGATAAGAAGGGTGGCATAGAAAAGAGTTCAGAAACTAAAGTCCAAACAGACAAAGTTGATCATGAATCACATCATCATAATTGGCATGATCATCAGGTTAGTCCAGCTTCTTTGAGACAATCAACACATGGAAGCAATAATAAAGAAAATGAAGCAAAAGATTTTGTAGAGAATGGATTCATCACTACAAGGAAGAACAAGTTTACAAACACAAATGATGAGAATTCTCTCTTAGGACGGCAACAGAGTCTATTACAGTGTTCCACAAATAAAGACGGTGAGAAGGATGGTGTTATAAAAAGAAAGGTGTTGGTAGAAACAATCAATGTTCAACACAATGAGGCAATGGAGATTACAGGAAAATGGCGTTGCCCTCAGAAAAGCAAGCCTTCCCGCGGCCCTCCATTGAAGCAGCTTCGACTTGAGCAATGGATACAAAGGGCGTGACCCTTTCAAAAGGGCTCAAAGCCTCAAAATTTACAAAAAATGTTGTTGCACTCTCATGTCAAGAAATAAAACATCCATTCCTGCATCATTTGCTTGTGTCAATCTGAATTCAAAGTTGTGATTCATTTTATAATTAAGGCTAAATGTTCAAAAAAGGGTTTATCATTCGCTAAAATGTTCAATTTAGAGTCTATGATTTAAAAAAGCTCAAATCAGGAGCATATGTTACAAAATCAGTTCAATTAAGGGCTTTTGATCAACATTAGGCCCTGATATGAACTCTTAAACCTATGAAATTGACTACATGCCCTTAATGGAGTCAATTTTGCAATGTTGAACCCTTATTTGAAATTTTTTAACAATAGATTCTAAATTGAGCATTTTGGCAAATATTGGATCCTTAAATAAACAATTAGCCGTTAAATAATAAAAAGTGATTTTTATGAATCAGTGTCATGAAACGGTGCGTTTCTTTGACCACTGAGACTGAGTCACTCGAGTCGACTACTGACGTGTAGTATAAATATTCCCTTTAGTTAAAAATAAGAAAAAATAAAAAAAGAAACTCTTCTCTTTCTCTCTAAATTCTCAAATTTTGAAACTCCTGCAAATTTTGCTCTTGTGATAAGAATAAGAAAGGAAGCGAAGCAAGAGAAATGGCGATGTTGACCGGATTAACAAGATCGCTGGGGCAACGCTGCGCCAAAAGATTGAAACCTTCAATCTTTCCTCACAGATTTTCTTCAATTAACTCTCAGTTACAAACGCTCCGAACTCTGATTTTGGAACCGTCTTTATCTGAATCCGTCAAGCTCAACCGTCTTTCCGACTCCGATTCCGGTATTCATTTTCCTTTTAGAGAAATTTTCTAGCTTTTTAGCTCTAGTTTCTGATCAATTTTGAGTACGATTACTAGGAATTATTGAGGTTAATTTGCATAGACCTGAAGCCAAGAATGCAATTTCGGTTGATATGGCAAGAGGCTTGCGCCATGCCTTCGAAGATATCGATAGAGATTCCTCTGCTCGCGTAGTTATGATCTCTAGCTCAGTTCCCAAGGTTTTCTGCGCTGGCGCTGATTTAAAGGTATTTGGCCTTTTCTTTACTTGCTATAGCCGTTACTCTTTTTTTTTTTGGATAAATATTATAGCCGTTACTTTTATTTTCTTTTTTTCTTTTTTTCTTTTTTGTTCACACTTTTATCTACTTCTTCATGTTGAAAGTCTGAAGTGAAAAGCATTTGACTTTTTTAGAAACAGTGATGTGGAAATTTCCTGCTGTGAAATGATCTTGAAAGGGTTAAGCTTGTCTAAGACTCTAAAGATTTTAATCTTGTAGCTTACTTTGAGTTGTCAGGAACGAAAGAAGATGACTGCTTCTGAGGTTCATTCATATGTCAACTTCTTGCGATCCACTTTCACGATGATAGAGGTTAGTCCTCAGTGAGCACTAACATGCTTTATGATGGCTGATTCACCTGATTGTATTGATTTCACATTGAAATCGAAATTATATGAGCAATGTTAACATTTTCTCCATTAATTATATATTGCCACTACGGTTTGCTTAAGTAATGCTCTTAGAGTGGTGCTCACATGGACTACCATTTACTTAGTTCAGGAACTCCCAATTCCTACTATTGCTGTTATTGAAGGTGCAGCATTGGGTGGAGGACTTGAAATGGCTCTGGCATGTGATCTTAGAATCTGTGGTAGATATATAACTTAATCATTTTGTATTTGCTTCTAAATGCGGTTACCCTTTTCCCCCGTAAAACTGTTTTTAATGGATTTTCCTTGAAACTGCTTAGGAGAAAACGCACTATTGGGTTTGCCTGAAACAGGACTTGCCATAATTCCCGGGTATGTGCTATATGATGTTTCAGTTCTCTACATTATGTATAGTGTTTGATCATTATGTTGTTTTTTAGTACAATTTGTGAGGTGATAGCTTATTGGCCCTAAATTTAACAGTGGAGGTGGGACTCAAAGACTTCCTAGATTGGTTGGAATTCCAATAGCAAAAGAACTTATATTTACTGCTCGGAGAGTTAGTGGGAAGGATGCTTTGTCTATGGGTAAGCATATTAACAAGCTGCTTTTTTTACCCCCTTTTTTTCCTCCTTTCCCACTCAAAATACTGTGCAAGGTCTGTGATATTGCAGGTCTTGTCAATGACTGTGTTCCTGCTGGTGAAGCTCTTCCCAAAGCTTTAGAAATTGCTAGGGAAATAAATCAGAAGGTAAAATTTTGCATCTTGAAAATGGTCTTGCGTGGAAGTTAATAAACTGCTCTTTCTAGGTTCATTCATATTAAACATCCATGAAACTTAGTTAAGCCTAATCAGAAACACAAAGGCTGCAACCAGACTTTTTTATAGCATTGATGATTTTATTGTTTTACGCTGCTGCTAGATTGCTGAGACTGTGACTTTGTTCTACTAGTACCCTCTTTAACGTTATAAGTCGCTGTATTGGCCAAATGATCTCTTCGGGTTGCATTGTTGACCAAATACAGTGTGCGATCATTGGTTTCAGTACCTAAAGTGACAAAAGTCATTTTATACACAAAGAGAACTGGTTGTTTCTCTATACAAGTTGTTGAATATTAAAATGAACATATTCTTTACAGGGTCCAATAGCAATAAGGATGGCAAAAAGGGCTATTAACGAGGGGCTCGAGAGAGATCTGGCTTCAGCTTTGGAATTAGAAGAAGAGTGCTATGAACGGACTTTGAGTACAAAAGACCGCTTGGAAGGCTTAGCAGCATTTGCTGAGAAGCGGAAGCCAGTATATACTGGTGAATAAGAAAGGCTTTTAGTCTTAGCAAATAACAGCTTATGGTGAATAAGGCTCAGAACTTTAGTAGGTAATAGCTTCCAGACTAGTTTATGACTTTTGTTTAAAATTTGGGCCTTTTAAGAAGTATGTACCTTGGATGAACTCCTTATAATGAAATAAAAAAACAAATATATTAACCTTTTTTGCGAATTGAATTCTATGATTGTTTGAATTTTCTTGTTTGATCAGTAGCCATTTTGGTTATGGTAGCTATTTTGGAGCTATAAGTCCTCACTTTTCAAAGCCCCACTGTATTTTTCTGAGGAATATATGTAAAGTAGAAAAATGCTCAAGCAAAAGCTTTAAACTTCCTAGATCAGTATCAAACCTAAGCCACAGAGAAGGTGTAAAATTTTCTTAGCTTGATTTGAGATGCCCTACTTCTGGGGACAGTTACTGTTGAGAAAATCTGGAAAACGCAAGCTTTTAATAGTGCTGGAATCATCCCTCACTGCTGCAACTACTGATGGAATTCCTTGAAACAATAAAAATTTGAAATAATCCACTTATTTAATTTAAAATTTTGTGGATAAAAGGATTGAGATGACTATCAAATACTTCTATTTTCCTTCTGTGTGTTTATTCCCCATTTTATTCTATATATTCTGCTTTATCATAAGTATGAAAATATTTCATTGACTCAGTTTATATCTGCATCACTTATGATATACATATGGCCTCATCATAAACAAAGAATTCAATTTGGCGTGGTGTTATTGACTGTGATAATGATGAATGCTAAAGATGATTTTGCAATTAATATGGCAATGCTGAAGTCTGACAACTCCAATTGATGTGTATTTGAACATTAGTGGCAAGTAGATAAATAAGTTTATGTTTGTTCCCAAATTTGGAAGAGACAAATATAATCCAAGAGCTAAAACTCAAGGTCGAGTTTCTCCAACCAGAGGAGAATGATGGAGTATGTTGTTATCCTAATTGATAATTTATATTGTCTAGGTTGTAATATTATGTCATATTACTTCTATGTCGAGTTTGATAATCTAGCAGGTCCTGCATCAGCTTAATTTGGAGAACTTGCGAACAGATGAAGTGACACTTTATTCCAGGTAAGGTAGCTTTCGCTTTCCTCATAAAGTAGTTAGTTTACGAGATTGCCATGTTTGTAGAAACTATATGTTTATTCTCTAGTCAGGACTTTGCTAATAATAAATGAATTAACTCTATCAGATAACTATGGAGTTTATTACCATTCTGAAGTTACTGCAAATGCCAATGAGACAGTTCAGTGACCAAAGCTGTAATAATTCTTTTCTTATTTCCAATTACAAGACCATGTGACAGATCATATTAGAGATAAAATATGGTCATAATTGTTTTGTACTTTCCATTCTTGGTTTATTGTTAATAATTAAAATGCATGATAAGGAAGTTACTAATAGCAACTTACGGAATCACCTTTGCTGAGTTTGCTAGACCACACATCTTACCATGTATAACAAACCTTTTTGTGTGTTGGACATGTACTTGCCATTCTTGTTAGTGATTTCTCTTGTATAAAATGGGCAGCAGCTAATGTTATTTTTCACAATCAATTCTTGTCTCTTGTTATTGTCTTCAGCTTTCATACAAGCCTATATTGTGGGAGAGGGAAGTCAAATCAAACTCAAGAAAAAGCATGGTAACCAAAAGTTCAAGCTTAAGCAAAGCTATCTCAAATCCAAAGAACTCGCCCTATGGAATTAGAAGCAGATGCAGCGGCGGCAAGGTGTCTTATTCCTCAAGATACACAGGGGTAATTCCACTTAAAAATCGTAAATGGGGTGCCCGAATCTCCCTCAATTACAGGCCATACTGGCTTGGAACATATCAGTTGGAGGAAGACGCAGCCCTTGCTTATGACAGAGCAGCTCTCAAGTTGCAGAGAAGTGAATCCCCCATCAACTTCCCCCCTCATGTTTACAGAAATGAGGAGAAATCATTTCAGAGTTGGTACTCAAACGAGGAGATCCTTCGTATGATTAAGGATAAGACATACTCATTCAAGTTCACCAATTTCCTCAGACGTCAAACTCTTGTCAATGCCAGGGGAATTCCATATCAAGTGTTGTTTCACAAGAAACTGACACAGACTGATGTTACTGGCAATGAAGGCTTCAACATCCCAAAGGAACATGCATTGCGATACTTTCCCCAACTTGGAAACAACTCTGATGGAGTTCAAGCTGGAAAGGGCTCGATTGATCTAACATTCTGTGATAAAGTTCATCGTTCATGGACTTTCCAGTATTCATATGGGAGTAGTACCAGGACCTTCCTATTCACAAGAGGCTGGAGACAGTTCGTTGCGATGAATGAGTTGAAACCTGGAGACATTGTCATCTTTTATGGAGCTTCCTATGTTGAAGCTGGACAAAGGAGGAACTCTTACATGATTGATATATATCGACATGGTGCTGAAAATTACATTGCTGACAAAATTGGTGCTCCTGTTGAAGCTAGCAAAGGAGCAGAGAAAAAGCATGAGGTTAAGCTTTTTGGAGTCGTTATAGGTTAAAAACATGAGTAATATGCTCATTTTCAAGTTTTCTTGTCGGATTTTGCTTTCTGTTTTGTCTTAAGAAAAAGAAAAAAGATAATTCAAAGAAGAATTATCTTGAGAAGTGATGTATCAATTTGCATTGCTTGAAAGTTTAATATTTAATGCCTTTTGTTCTAACTATTTGGACTATAAATAATAACAACGGGCCAATTAAAAGCCCAATACTATGTATTTTTTACGGGCCGATTGAAAGCCCAATCCTTTAAATTTATTGCGGCGTTTCAGTTTTACGTTGCGGTTAAAAGCCGAATTTCATCTTCGTTTTACTCAGATTGGGTTAAAACCCTGCCAAAACCTATATATAAAGTGAGTGAAGAAACCGACTCATTTCACATTTCTCTCCGATCTCCAATCTGAAACCCTATTGAAAGCAAAAGTACGCGAAGAATCCAAACAAAAGCAAAATGGCAACTCCAGATGAAAGTCCTGCTGCTAAGAGATGGCTTCCTCTCGAAGCTAACCCCGAAGTCATGAACCAGGTGCTTTTTCGTTTTTCCTTTTTCCTTTTACCTTTGATGTTTGGTTACCGAGAAATGATTGGTAAGGAACAGTGAGAAAACATGTAAAAGGAATTTTTTTAAATGGATTTCTTTTATATGTATTTTTTTTGTGGCAATCGAATAGAGAGTTGGGGTTTCACTTTTTTTTTTTCGTTTTTTTAAATGGAAGAAAATTGAATTTATACTTATGAAAAGCTCTTTAACTTAATACTACTTGAAATTTTTTGAAATTAGTTGGCTGTTATGCTATGAGTCCAGCTGATAGTAACGTTTTGTGTTAATTTCTTGAAATTGATGATATTTGGTAATTTCTGCAGTTTCTTTGGGGGCTGGGTCTTCCTGTGGATGAGGCAGAGTGCTGCGATGTTTATGGCTTGGACGATGAGCTATTAGCAATGGTCCCACAGCCTGTTCTTGCTGTTCTTTTTCTTTTCCCAATAACTTCTCAGGTGTGTTCATCTGCAAAGGTTTCTTCTTTCCAGCATTAATAGTTGATTCATTTCTTCAAAAATCAACTTAACTGATAGATATAATTAAAGTATGTTGTCCCTTTCTGTGGTTTGAATCTTTTCAGACTGAAGAAGAAAGAAGGCAGCAGGAAAATGAGAAACGGGTGAGTGCAAATACGCAAACAGGCTTTCATTTTTTATATGAATGCTTTAATATCTTGTTCTAGCTCTTTGCCTTTTGCATCTGCCAGTTGTCAAGATTGATCCAAGATTAAACCATAGTAAAATAGTAGTGATTTGAATTGAGGAAATTTGTGTGGTTGTGCCTTATGATTTCCATATGATCATGGCTTTTACTTTGATGCAGTATCCTAATTGTATGATCCAATTAAAATGTTTCTCCTATTTGTTTTGCATCTAGGATATTAGCAGCAAAGTTTACTTCTTGAAACAAACTGTTGGAAATGCTTGTGGAACAATTGGACTTCTCCATGCTGTTGGAAATGTCACTTCAGAAATCAAGCTTCGTAAGTTGGGTTTTAATATTCATTATCCATGAGTTGTGATTACTAAAGCTTATTTCAGATGCATGCTGGAAATATGTTCAAAAGGCGTATTGAGTACCATGATAATTTTTACATTTGTCAGTTTAATTGTCAAAAGTCATCTTGCCTACTTTCATTGATAACTATGAATATTACTACTGTACCACAATTCCTTTTAACACTGAAGCTAATGGAATTAGGTGGTCAAGGCCTAGTTTCTTATAACATATATTCAATAACTATCATTTCCTTGTCTTTTTTCAGAAGAAGATTCATTTTTGGATAGGTTCTATAAATCTACTGCAAGCATGGACCCCTTGGAGGTTTCTACTTCTATCACTACTCTGTCTGCGCATGAGTGTCTCTCTCTTTTTTTTTTCTTTTTCTTTTTTCCTGCATGATTTGTGATTCCTCATTGCTGATCTCAAACTCAAATTGTTGAATGCTTCTACAGCGTGCAGCATTTCTTGAGAAAGACAGAGAAATGGAAGTTGCTCACTCAGTAGCAGCTACAGCTGGTGAAACAGAGGTAAATTTATTATAAGTAATTCTTTTCTGCTAAATTCCACTCATGTAAAATTATTACAGTATGTACATGTTGTGGCATATCAAAGTTTATTATTGTTGATGTTGTTATATTGAGTAATATGGCATAGCAAGACCGAACTATGTTAATAAAATATATATCATAAATGGATTTATTCAATACTGTTGGGTGTTATAATCCTTCTTCCTTGTAATCCTATTTGATATTTTCTTCCTTACCCTTTTTCTTGACAGGCTTCTGATAATGTGGATACTCACTTTATCTGCTTCGCATGTGTTGATGGTATCACACGTTCCCTCTCTCCTCTTCTCTCTCTCTCTCCCTCTCTCTTCAGAATATAAGAAGGCAAAAATGAAAGGAAAAGACAAGCTTAATTGTTTTAATCACAGATGCTTTGATCTTAATTCTTTTCTTCCCTCTTTTAATGTAGGCCAACTTTATGAGCTTGATGGAAGGAAGTCGGGACCAATTTCTCACGGTGCTTCCTCACCAAGCAGCTTGTTGCAGGTTTGTGTTGGCAGTTTAAACCAAATCTACATGTCTTCTTATGATTTCATTTCCACATGTATTCTGCTGTAAAAAATACATTATGATAAATGTTTTAGGCTTTTAGCTTTTAAGAATGAAAGTGGTACGGTGGATTGTAGGAGGATGGTTTTTAGCTTTGTCATCCCTTGAGGTTGAGTGTGGACAAACTGAACAGGCTAGTGCACCTCTATCTATTTGGGGTTCAGGGACTTTGGAGTGATAGATTAAGTTTTGTTAGGAGCATCAGCTTAAGCTTTCATAATCTATCTCAAACTCCCTCTGTGGGTGTGCCTGCGTGTCTGTTTTTCAACATTCTTTGATGATAAGCATTGCATTACAATTAGGACTAATTGCTAAAATTTCTCTCTTACAACAGGATGCAGCCAAAGTCATAAAAGGCATGATCGAGAAAAATCCCAATTCACTCAACTTCAACGTCATTGCACTTACGAAGAAAGTGGGGGGAGCATTTTAATGTGGGCAACTACTGTCATCAATCTCCTTCAAACTGATCAGATTCTAGATGTTCAGTACCTTGACAAAAGTTTGGCAACTTAGCATACATCTCTATATGCCTCTCATCGTTTTGCGTGTGGGAACTTAGCTCAAAGAGATGAATCTTTTGCCGCCTACTAGTAAACAATCCTATTTAATGATTGGCTGTATACTGTAGTAGAACCATACTTTCTAAGATACTTAATTCTATGTGGTTGCATGATTCAGCTTTTTTAGTGACAGTACATGTTTTTCCCATAATTTTTGGTTGGGTCCGAGGATTTGTTTTGGTATATTTATAAGTTAGCCTTGGGTTGAGTTGGCCCACTATGAGGGAAAAACTCTTCTAATAATGATTTTCTCCAATTTTAGGACTCAACTTAAGATCTTGCCGTGTTCGTTGGATGGTGAGGGTTCTGCCTTGGCTTTAAATTTGAACTCAGGCCCTTCTGCAATACCGGTAATCCAATCCACCATGAAAGAAAAAGGATGGTTGGGTGTTTCCATGGGCTACCATTCGGCATCTGCTGCATTTAAAGCCCAATTTCATTTGAGAAGAAATCCACGAATATAGGTAGGCTACTGTCTATTGGGCCACATGGTCTTTCTTCCTAGAAGCAAAAATGATTATGTATTTGAGAAGTTTGAGTTCCAGAAACAAATCTACTTAGAAGTTTATGGTTCAAGATCAACCATAATTCATTGACTATAATATATTTACTTGATATTGATATAAATAAATGGGTCTTTATAAAAGGGAAAATTCTAAACAACCAGAAAAATTGATTAGAATTTTGTTTGACACGTTATGTGGGGTTATCCCATGTTTTGTAGTAAAATTCCACTTGAATAATGGTGAGACCAGTCTGCTGGATTTGTAGTAAAATTCCACTTGAATAATGGTGGGACCAGTCTGCTGGACCAATCATGTAACAACACATCATAAAGAACTAAATTTTATGTCAATTTTTTCTGATCATGCAGCAAAATTCTTATAAAAATGACTGACGTGGCTAAATTAAATGGAGTTATACTTATACCCCAATAAATCAGCAAACTTTTATCTGATTAAATTTAGTAGAAAAAAGCAAAACATTTCTTACCTAACCTATTTTCCAGTTTATACTGAAAATTCATTTCCCAAAATTGACCTCATCCAATCTTTATTTCTCATGATGATCAATGAAATACTTCAGCAAAAAGAAACAGAAAATTCTTTACAAAGTAGTAGTAGATTAAACAACGATCCATATCCTAAATTGTTTATATGTGTTTTGAATTGAAACTCAATGTGAAAACATTAAATTTTCATTGAATAAGTTTTAGAAGTTGGAAAAAAAGTTTGAAATGTCAACAAAGTCAAGTCAAGATTTCAATGTCAAAGTTGAATAATACGATCCCTGCCATTCTTTACGTTTGATCGGTCATCCCCGCTCGTGTGCGTCGTTGTTCCTTGAAGTTGACGCTCACGACCCAAAATTAAATCTTCATCAACAGATGGAACTCCGATGAAATTAGCTGTTTTTCTTATGTCATATATGTCTGAACATAAATATTATACTTAAAGTAATCAATTTTACTGGAAATTTTGAAACCATTATAAAGCAAAAATGGATTTTTCATTTGTTTTTTAAATATTGTTTTTGCTTGTCTTTATGACTTTCTTTGCCTTTGCTTTTAGACTAGTGATTGAGACCCTTTTGGTATCATCACTTAAATATTTCTGTTTTATATTAGTTCATGTTTGACAAATTTCCCAAATATTACAACCTAAACATTTTCAATGGCGGTGATATTTATTTAGCTTAATCTATTGATAATTATGTAATTTCATGAATTAATTATTATACTAATAATCTTTAACCAATACCATATATTCATTTGCGTTAATCCACTAATCACTACTTTTTACATTTCACACTAGCAATATATGCAATAGGGGAAATAATTATGTTGTTAGTTGAATCGAGTGGAAGGAATTCAAATTTTTTTTAATTGAATTTAAGCATTGTAAATTAAAAAAATAATCTATCCTCCCTCATTTTAAATCAGATCCAACACAATTTGATTTCGAATTAATCGGAACTCAGTGTGAGGAATCGATAGTGATATAATGCTTAAGCTATCCTCTTATCCCAAATCGTGCAACTTGCAAGTTTATCAAATCGAATTAAAAAAGCCTCTTTCTAAAGTCATTGCACAGTTAAAATTCTCTAGACATCATCAAATTTTATGTTAAAGGAAAACAAAGACGAACCCCACCATAATAGTACTTGAAAAGAACAACTCACCAAATAAGGAATGAACAAAACAAAAGGACTGAGTTAGAGGACCCAAGAAAAGATTAGGAAGAAGAAGAAGAAAGAAAGAAATGTGTCGACATGGGTTCTTTAATTCTTTGAAGATAAGAAACAGAAGAAAGATGAGATTGAGAAGTGAGAAACGAAGGCCCAACCAAGCAGCTGCTTTGGTTTCAAAGGCCAGCTGGTTTTTTGGATTTGTCAGCTTCAATCTGCCCAAAGACGATGCCACACGTAAACGTGTGTCCCTTTGCCCCTTTTTAATCATTCTTATCTAGTTATCTTATACTAAAATAACTACTTTAGATTTTAGAACAACATTAACATCAATTTGATCTTTGAATGTGATGTCTCGTAATAATTGTAATTTGCTCACCCTATCTGTAATAATTAGAATTTAAGAACCCATTTCTAAATGTGGAAGGTCTAGTTCTCCTAAATCAAAAATGCCTTTAACCAACATATCTTGACATGATTTGTTTAGTTAACTACTAACTAGTAGTTTTTGTTTTTCAATATTCAAATCCAAATTGAGTGGAGACACCTTAACTTTGGCTTTTGAATTCCAACTAATTATAATCAAATATCATTGTCAACTTCAACTTTCGAAAGATAAAATTCAACTTCACTTTCTAATAAAAAAATAACACACTGATTCTCAAATTAAATACTCGGATCCAATAAAAAGTACCGTTTCTAACTAATTACAATGATGAAAAAATATCACTATCAACTTCAAATTTCGAAAAATAAAATTCAACTTCCCTTTTTAACTTTCTAATAGAGAAATCATGTTTTAATCATTGAACTAAATGTTCGGATTCAAGAAGTACAGCTTAAAATGCTTTAACATAATTGCATTTCTTGTACTTGGACATTGTTATTATTATCAGTTAAAAGCTGGTAAAAGTCTTTGTATGATCTAAGTCAAAAAATGAATAAAAATTATGGGAAGTGAAATTGAGTAACTTTGATGGAAATATTCACATTTTCCTTTACAATGTGCATATGCCAAAGCACAATGTTAACACTTGACACCATTTATTCCTAAGAAAGAAACAAACCAAAATTTTTTCCCAATTAACAAAACTTCCATAAAAATATGAAATAATAACAAATCCTTTGTATTCACAAACCAAACAATCTCTCAACTTTGAAGTATATTTGAACTCCCCCCATGTCTATAATTTTCTTTTTTCTTTTTTCCTTTTTGGAGTTATCCCACCCAAAATTGAGGTGATTCCATAGATATAAGCTTGTATTATTGCAATACCACGTCAGCAATTAACTGACTAATAGCTGCTCGCCATGTGTACATGATCCAACTTCATACTTAACTTCCGCTCCGGAACCCATGTTCAATCCGGCTTGAGCCACGACGGGAGCCGAGGCAGCCACTTTTCTTCTCCTTTTCGGCGACCCATTCTCGGAGCCGGACGACGAAGATGAAGAAGGCTCCGGTGAACTCCTCTTTGATGTTACTCTAACGGGGTCAGGCTCACCGGAATTCACCCTCAATGGGAAATTCAACAAAGCTCTTGAGCCGCGCATCCTATAAGCTGCTCTATCATAAGCCAAAGCCGCATCCTCCGCCGTCTCAAAAGTACCTAACCAAACCCGAGCTCCATTTTTAGCCGGGTCCCTAATCTCAGCCGCGAATTTCCCCCATGGCCTTTGCCTAACTCCTCTGTAATGCTTCCCTTTGGGCGGTACCACCGCGGGAACCGCCGTAGATGCCGCCGTAGTAGTAGTAGCCACTGTATTAACCGGTGTCTCCGTCATAATCTCTTGCGGTTCCGGCTTAACTGGAGCGAAATTCGTGGAATTGTTATCTGACGGCGCCCAGCCGACGGTTAAAGCATCCCGGAGGAACCCAAAGACGACCATGTCTTCGGAATCGTTCTCTTTGAGTGGGAGGTCACCCCAGTTGTCGGTTAAACAAGGGTACAATCGGCTGAAGCTTGAGCTCCTGCAAAACATTGGGGGAGCTGCTGCGGCTGCCGTGGTACAATCAGTTGAAATAGTAAGTGACTCACCGAGTAAGTGTCGCCTAATCGAGTCCAACATCGCTAAATCGGAATCGTAATTACTTGGGTACATTTCCATAATGAAAATCTGTTAAATTTTGATTCCCAAAGTTTAAAATTTTCAAATTTCTGGCAAAGTTTGAATCTTTTGTGAGTTTGGATTGGTTTAGAGGGAGAAAGATAAGGGAAGGGTAGATAGGAATTCTGAGAATTTAGGAGTCTGAAATCTGAATCTTTTCGTGGCAAAGGGAAAGTGGGATTATATAGGGAAATTAGATGCATGAATTTGGAGTAGGCGGATTTTTCGGTTTGGATTTTTAAAATATTTAATTAAAAATAATGGTGGGGTTTTTGGTTTTTCATTTGTTTATTTTGTTTTTATGTAGTGATAAAATTTAAAATCACTTTTAAGGCATGAGTTTCTTTGAAAGTTCATTTAAACACGTGATTAATATTTTGTTGGATTTTGTTTGGGCCCTCTTACAAATTGAAGGAGGCTGACGTCATCTGGTTGACACCAGCAAAATGTTGCTTGTCTATTTGCTTGTCCACTTGCTCTACTTGTCCCGCCCATAATCGCCGAGTAACTAATTTTCATTTCTTTTCAATTTCTAGTTGGAAATTTTAATTTCATTTCTCTTTCTTTTTTAATTTTCCAAAATGTCATTTTTCCACTTTCATTCTCCTTTCTTATTACGATTGAGAATCAAAACTAAAAGTTCATATGAATTAGAGGTGTATTTGATTTGATTATCTAATTAATTTATGCTCGAAACACATTGGATTTTAAATAGAAATAATTCTAAACCATTAACATCTAATTTTTTCATTAAAAACATTCGAATCTGAAATCCAATTTAAATATCGACTCCACTTGTTTTAATAAGTACTAGATTCATGGCATTTACTATGTGAGTGTAGAAATAAAGAGTTAGTTTATAATAGTTTTTTTTGTCACATTTAAATTGATAGTTTTTTTTTAAATGGGTAGTTTTTATCTTCACTTTTTAATTTTTTAAAAACCGAGTTTGTGTTCGAGTCTAACTCGTGACACAAACTCATGATTTCGCTTTATAATTAATATAGATTAGCATTCACATGCAAATTAATTTTATATTTTCTATGTTGCATTTACTTACATTTTCTTAGGCCATTTTAATTTACTATTGAATTTTTTTTTAATGAAAACCGATTAAAATTAATTAGTGTTTAAGCGATTAACTAGCTATTAATTGTAGTAAACACCGAAAAGAAGATTAAATATCAAGAATTATAATTAGGTATATTAATATATCGTTTTAAAGGATGAGAGTATACTAGTTAAAGAAAAAAAAAAAAGAATGGATGAGAGTATACTATATATAAAGAGGAACACATTGGTACAACATAGGAAAATAGTAAGGAGAAATCAACAATAATGGCCGAGGAATCGGCGGGGCAAATAGTAGTATGATGGAAAAGACAAGATTGAGACTTTTCTTGTCCAAAACGAATACATTGTTTCTAGACATTATGCTATTTTTTTATAATATGAAAAAATTAATACAATAATGTAAATGATGACAATAACCTTTGGATAAGTCTTGCATAAAGTCAATTGTCCATTAAAAGACATTATGGCATGGACCCACTCCCCTCCAATTTGCACTTCTCCCTTTCTTTATTGTACCTTCAAGGAAGGTGAGTTTTCTAGCCAAAAAAAAGAAAAAGGTGAGTTTTTCTTTTTTCTTTCTTTTTTATAATTTTTAGTGCTAAATTTAACTAACACATCCTCTATCTTAATTAATCCCTTTCTCAATTACTCTACTCTACTAAACTTAATTTTTAGATGGTAATGTAGGGAAGAAACAAATTTGGAGACAATTCTCTAAATTCATGAATGAAAGTTGCTACATTTACCCCTAAAAAATTACTATCAATCCATTAAATTAACATACTATCACATATTAGATCTAAATACCCTTTCACCTTTTGAAGTTGATCTACTTGGAATGCACTTTGTAATTTGGGTGTTTATTATATATATTTTTTAATTATAAAAGATTACTTTGCTTTTTGTTGGGATGCTTTTGAAATCCCATTGGACGTTGGCTGCTGATGCATATGTGCCAAAGTGAATGATATAATGCTTAATTAATTCGATTACCCTTGGGATCCGTCGGCATTTATTAAATAATCTATATTTATTTTATATAGTATAGTCTATAGTTTGGCACTATATTGAAATTTATTTGCATTATTGATCCAAATGTGTTTTGGCGTTTGCAAACTGTCAGCATCTTTATTAGAATATATTATATACTTATATATGGACAACTCTAGCTAGCGTACCCCTCATGTATTTATGTTTAATTAGTGTAATTAGGAAAATTTTAAACAACCAAAAGAATTGATCAGAATTTTATCCCAAATGATATGTCAAGTGGGGTCATCCTATGTTTTGTAACAAAACCCCACTTAAATAGTTGTAGGACCAGTCTGTTAGACCAATCATGTAACAACACGTCAGAAGGAAGAACCGCCATAAAAAGATTCCTCGTGTATCATCTGTAGCAAAACTATGAACGGAATGAGGAACCAAAATTCGGGTCAATTTTTCTGGTCATGTAGTAAAACTCGTGTAATTATTAGGGATTGATCTTTTATTTTGTTTTATGTTTTTCTTTTGACTTAAAATAAAACCCTATAGACTTGTTGATCTGTTTGAATTTTAAGTCTCCAAATCTTTGGATCTTGGATGTTTGAGTCGGTTCACTTTATTGAGTCAGTTTGTTCGAGCTTGGTTTGTGTTCGTTTAAAATCTTGATAGGGTATTCGAGTTCGTGTTCGTTTATTAATGCAGTGGTCATGTTCTTTTATGTTCGGCTTGTTTAAATGGACTTGTTCGTGAACAATAAACGAACGTGTTTATGAACAATAATTAAGTCTGTTCACGAAAAAATATTATTAAATTGTAATTTCTAATAAAATATTTCTAATAAAATAAAAATATTATTTGAAATAAAAAAATATTACATATATTATTATTATTATTATAATAATCCTAATTAACGAACATTCACGAGCTATCAAACGAATAATAAACGAATACTAAACGAACATTAATCGAGCATGTTCGCGAACATAAATGAACTGAACACCCGTTTTTCGAGTTCGGCTCATTTATTAAACGAACATCAAAATTTTATTCGAATTCGTTCGTTTATCTTATTGAATGGGTATGAATGATTACTAATTTACCATATACTGAAATGAAATAAGTCATCCCTCAACAATATTTATCTTGTGATTAATGGCTTATTGTACTTTTTAACTTTCTAACTTTGCTTAAGGTGTCATATATAAACAATCGAACTTTATTTTCAGACAAATAAGCTATTGAATTTGACAATTTTGATCAAATCGTCACTTTTCCAACAAAAAATAAATGAAGACAGGCTCGATGATATGGCATGCCACGCACGTGCCATAGCCATGTTAAATTTCTATGTAGTAGGTCACATCGGTGATCAAACTCAATTAAGTAAGTCCCAATATGGTTACGTGGATTTTTCACGTGGCATGCCACGTCGGTAACTTAACCTAGTTAATGGGTTTCAGTGAAATGACAGATACCATGTGAAATTTCGACGTGACTTGTCATGACAACTATTCTAACGATTTTGGGTAGAAAAGGGATCATTGACCAAAACTGTCAATTTCAATGACTTATTAATTTGGTTAAAACTAAAATTCGAGAGCTTATATGAAACTTTTAGGCAAGTTCAAGGGCCAAAAAGTACAATAAGCAATGATCATTTATAAAGCTAAGCACAATCCTTCTATCATATGTATGCATAAAACTATATATGTATCATTAATCATTATATCAAAATTTACAAATGTTACGTTAAATCACTCTCTTAAGTGGCCGAAGGTGACATTTTTTACTTAGATTGAAATTCTTATACTCAATTCCTTTATTCTATTATATCATTTCTAATTTTTACTATATATAAATAAATATCTCCCAATAATTTTACAAGTTCAAAGTTATGGATAAGGTTATAAATAGAGCAATGGGCAAACTATGGTAGAGCTGTTAAATCTATATATTTGTTCAAGAAGGGGAAAAATCCTTCAAACGTTGAAGCAACGGCAAGCAAAGAGCAAGCCAAATGATGAAAAAAAAAAAGAACCTTTGAAATTGACCAAAGATTGGTCATATATGACTTTGACTGCATAAAGAAATTAGAAAAGTCTTACGATTTCTATTATTGGCAAGAATAACAATAAAAGAAACCCTAACATCAGCACGTGCGGTTCGTCTCGTCGACCGCAATGTTTGAGTCTACAAAAATGTTGTCTTAAAACGACAAAAATAGCATCCCTAATTCTTTTGTCTTACAAATTTCTAATAGTGTACTATTATAGTCTTAATTCCGATGAAAACAATAAAAACAAAGATAATTTAACTTTTTTTAAAAAAATTATTTCTACACGTGCGTTATATGAGGCTGCATGGGACTTTCCTATGCTCTATTTCTTCCTTCATTAAATTAATTTTTTAATATACATCAAGAATTCGTTGTTGAATGGAATTCCTAATCAACGTTTTGGGCCCTTAAATTTCTTGTATTTAATCATCAAGTTGCAAATTTTTTGTGTTTTTCTAATTCAAAGTTGCGTATTCTTTCACATATTATATTAGAGAGCTTAATGATGATGATGATCTAACAATAAAATTAATATATTATATATATATAGACACACATTGAATTACGTTTGATCTTAGCTATGGATGATCTATTGCAAACTACGTAACTCATCATGCTCCTAGATAAGCATGGATTAAAAAAAAAAGAAAAGAAAATTAGATATGATAGCTCGACTTCACCAAACTTAATTAATGAATAAACTAGCACAATAAGTTTTATTTTTTATTTTTTTTAAACTAAGCCTAGAATCATGGTAATTAATTAAAATATAATCAATGATCTGATCAGTTTATTAAGTAGAATTCATTAATTATAAACTAATGATTTTAATATGAGAATTTATATATATGTATAATTCACGTACGTGTGAATGATGTCATTAATTAATTAATTACTATACAATTTAGATTAATCAAGAGATTACTAATTAAGTCGCGAATAGTCGTGCTATATCATAGTACTAATTATACCATATATATATTTTAACCAAAAAAAATTATACCATATATATATATATATTCAATTAGATAAAAATTAGATAAAGGCCCCTAGTATCTTTATGATTCAAAAAAAAAAAGATAAAGGCCCCTTAATATTGAAATATAACGGTCAATTTTGAAGATTGACAGAGTATTTTCTACTCTAGACAACTAAAAATTAGCACGTGTTTAGGAGACTAAGTAATCCCAACTTTTACAATAATCTAAGGGTTAAAGCACTTCATTTCGAATCTAAGCTCTCAAATTTTGCGGCTTTGGGGTTTCAAAATCATAATTGAATGTCAAAAGTTAATAATTGAATAATTATTAAACAATAATGAACAGAATCTATGTACTTTAGAATAGTTGTTTTGATTTAATTAACTTTGCCGCCTACTGCATATATATAATTTAATACACTATATAATAATGTGTGTGCATATTATAGATGTATAAATTATACCCTCAAAAAATGTAATTAATATTACAAGCAATAAAACTAATTACAGAATTTGTCGACAATAAATGAAGTTGTTAATTTCTTTTAGAATTATTTCACATTTGACAGACGAACCTTAAGTATTGTTCATTAACTGAAAAGGGGAAAAAGAGAAACATTCTTTTTCCTTTTCCTACTAAAATATTCAACACAAGCCCAAGTGGAATTGTTGAATTTATAGGTTTTCATCAATTACAAATTATAGAAGGATAATAATTAGAAGGCTTGTTGTAAAATCAGAAAAGAAACAGAGAAAACAAGAAAACAGAGAACGCTTTGAGGCAGGAATAAAATCACTTTCTTAGAGGATTTATTCCTCCAGGATACAACAAAGCAAAACTCTCCAATCCAATTAGAATTGTGAAAACCGGTTATAGTAAGAGTAGTTTAAATAGAATTGAACAGTTACACCTCTTGATCCCAAAAGTTACGCTAAATAACTGTTTAATGGATAATCACAATTGTTCAGTTAAAAAACTGAATAAATATTATTAATAAAAAATAATTATAATTATTCATATATCAAAAATTATATTTATTAAGTCAAGTGCCCCGAGTGCCCTCATCATAGAGATTAAAATTACTTTATGACTATCGTAATAGACTACCAAGAAGCCCATAGGATTTGGCCCATTTACTAGACATTACTCAACTAATAAATAGATAACAATAACTCTATTTAAACCACCAAAGTTCTTTTTCTCTTACCAATATGGGACTAGCTCCACATCTAAAACTACCAACAAGGCTTTGGTGTTGAATCTTGAAACTTGCGGTCAAATTTGAGAGTTGATCTTAACGGTGTCATCATTTCCATTTTTAGTATTAGTAGTAGGACAATTTTTTTTTTTTTTTTACTTACAATGAATTCCATTCAAACCATGACAACACACACCATGTGTTGATTTGAAGGGCAAATCAACTTTAATAATTTAGAAACTCCCGTACGGAATCTTTCCTCTCATTCTCAACAATTTAGAGTTATAAAAATATAACACGGTCAGTGAAGTTTAGCAGATTATATATGTGGGGTTTAAGGGTTGACATGTGTCCTTTAGGAATAGTTTTGAATTTTAAAAACAAAATTAATTCAGAAAATAGGTATGTGTCAATTCCCCAACCTACTTGTGGAGTTCAAAATTTACACGTTCAATATATCAAGTAATAATCCATAATGTATAGTCCTCGGCAAACATATTCAACTTTTTCAAATCTTTGACGATAAGTATATGATAAAGATGAAGAGATCTAAATATATAGTATAAAGTTTCCTCTCTATATATACGTATATATTTTAATTATATCATTATCAAATATGATATATTTGCACGTGCAAGGCCCAATATTTTTTTTTCTTTGAATGGAAAAATTAAGAAAGGAAAAAGGTTGAAATAATTAGGCAACTTGTACATATCATATATGCATGCATATATATGCACGTATTCAAAAAGTACATTATTTAAAATGCTACAAGAGGTTTAATTAATTAACTAAAAAGTGATCAAAACTTTCTAGACGATGCTTTAAAATGATTCCTTGATATCCTTGGCCCTCTCGGATGATGATTAAACAAAAGGGCTAAATTAATTGAGGGTTTTTATCTAATGAGCGAATCTCATGAAGTCATGATCATATTTATTTTTTTCAATTAATGGAGTGTATGATTATTCCATCACATGCTAGCTAAAATTAAAGGAGAGAGACTTTGTAATTGACAATTCAATTATCAATAAAAACGAAAATAGTTAGATATATTTTTGTTTCACGACAATGAGAATTAACGCTTTCATTTGCTGAATATCGTTCGATCCATTTTTTTTCATATGTTTCCATTTCCTGTTCCATAACAACTAGGTCTAGGAGTAATTCTTTTCTCTTCAACTCTTTGGCTTTGCTTAAAATTTTCCAATTTTCCAACCCCGTTTTCTATATCACAATTTGAGCAATTTGGCGATACCCACGTGTTTTGTATTTTTTTTTTAATTTATCACTGCAAGTTGAAAATATTAATGAATTATATTATTCAAATCTTTTAGGTGTCACTGTTGCGGCAAATTTTCCTTGTACGCTTAAAAGGGTCTTTGACGTTAGATCTTTTTGAGGAAAGAGAGAGGTTCGAGGCGTGTCAGTTATTTTTGTAGAAAAATAACAATTTTTTTTTTTGTTAAACTTGAAAGTAAAAGATCAAATTAAAAAAGATCAGACGAATTGCAGGGTTCTGCATCAAAGTAACACCGAAGTATTTAAATTATTAATCCCAGATTGCTTGTGAATAAAAATGATTAAAGGTTTTTCAATGAACATAAGAGATAACAAAAAGATTGTTATTTGATTTGATTGCAAAGGATTACAAAGGAAAAAATCTTGTGTAGACAAGATTGAAACAAGAAAATTATGAAAAACGCGCGAGATGAACTCTTGGTTAACAATGAAGAACTTTGCAAAAATTACAAAAAATTGAGAGAAAAAAGCTCCTGCAAGCAGGGAGCTGGCGCCTCCTGGGCTACAAGAGGCAGCTAGCACTTGTATAATTCGGCCCATAATCCCTCTCCTCAATCAATTATTAGATGAGGTGTGATAACTCTTTGTTTCTTTAACTTCTGTGCCGACAACTTCCTTAAAGGAGTAAAATACTTGTGAAATATTTGCCACACCTCCATGAAGTGCGGTACATGATAATAATAATAAGAATTATCAAAAATAATTATTAAAAATAATTATTATAATTTTCGGCCAAGATTAAGAAAATAGAAAATTTTCCTAATTCAACTAGAATTAGGGTGGTGTGGAAACTAAGTCTCGTTAGGATTTCAGAGCAAATCTAGACCACACATCTTGATATTATAGATACAAAGGCCAATTTATTCTCAATTGTAAATTGAGATATTAACTGCAACTGTTTTACTTTTTCTTTATTTTTTTCTGGTTTTGCCTAATATGAAAATTTGTTTTGGAAGGTGTATATATATATATATATACATATATATATATATATGTATATGATAATTATTTGATACATTGACAATGTAAATTTTGGACTCAATAAGCGGGCTGAGGAGTTGACACGTACCCATTTCAGAATTAATTTTGTTTTTAAAATTCAAAACTATTCCCTAAAGGACACATGTCATTATAAACCCTTAAACCCCGCATGTGTAGTCTACTAAACTCCACTGACGGTGTATTGTATAATTTTCCATATATATAAGGGATATTAATTGTCATTTGCAGTATTTAATTAAAGGAAAATTAGTCAATTCACCATCAGTGGAGTTTAACAGACTGCACATGCGGGTCTGGAAGGTTGACATATGTCCCCTTAGGGACTAGATTGAAATATTAAAAATCTAATTAAAAAACTACACTGACGGTGTATCAAATAATAACTCTTAATTAAAATAGTGAACCTATGATGGTTTGTGAAAAAAATTGTGAATATACTCAATTTAGGGCCTATTATTTAAAAAAACTCAAATCGAGGCCCAACGTTACAAATTCAGCTCAATTACGGGTCTCCCGTCAACGTTAGATCCTGAAATGAGCTCTTAATCAAACCTATGCAATTGACGTCAGGCCCTTAATTGAGTTGATTTTGCAACTATCGAAGCCTGATTTGAACTTTTTTAACGATAGACCCTGAATTGAACAACATTTTCATAAACATTGGACCTTTATTTGAGCAATTAGCCTATATCCTTCAGGCTTTAACTTGCTAATAATCACAATTTGATTTGAATGAAAATCATAATTTAATATGGGGGCAACGTATTTACAAATTATTGTCATATATTTTATTGAACTAGTAATTTGCCACGTGTTCCACACGTGGGGTTGGAGTTTTGATTGAAACATAGTTTAACTTACATATTGTGCAATATAATGTCAATGTTAATTTTGAAAATATTAAATTTCTCTAAATTTTTACAAATTATTGATAATAAATTAATCAAAATTTTGTTTCTTTTTTTTGAATTAATATTTAATTAAATCGAAACAAAATTTAAATTCTCGTAAAAACAAATT